>KN716804.1:8723-27854 GCA_000816705.1 Dictyocaulus viviparus | reverse complement strand
GAGGTGTTCATCCCAAAACTTGGAGCCTTCGGCGTGAGTTTGACCGAGAACTCTCACATTACCAATGACTTGTGTTACCGATTGCATTATTGAGGTCGTTTTTCGGAGATCACTCAATGTTTAACTAATTTTCTAATTGTAATATGCTATGAGGACTCATCCGTTCACTATAAGAAACGTGATTGGGTTTCAACTAGCTCCAAGTTTTGTGATAAATGCATCTTAAAAAGAAATATCAATCCCTTTAAAAGCTTCAGAGTAAGCAAGTATGAAGACAACACCTCATAAAGTCTTTGTAATGAAATCCTTTTCGTCATAAGTAGTTCACTTTGAGGATAATTCTGATTTCTATTTTCAATATTGTGAGCAATAAAGCTATCCTAAATAAACACCGTATCATTGGTTTCTCCGACCTGTGAAAGTTTTACTACCTCAACTTGAATTTTCCACGATTACTGTATTAGTAGTTAGATAATATTTGTAGTCAGTGATACTTCGTAGACCTACAAGAGGTAAGTGAAGGTGCGACTTAAATTTTCAGGTGTTCACACGACTTCCATCAGTGATTTCATCGGTGGTTACGATCATTGGTGCATTAATTGTTGGATTTATATTTGGATGGCAATTAGCATTAATTCTTACAGTAATGGTCCCTCTGATTATCGGAAGCGGATATTTTGAAATGCAAATGCAGGTAATGCTCATTAGGAAAACCCACACTTTAGTTTTTATGTTTTATTCAAGTAATGCTATAAAAAAAAGTGAATAGCGTAGGTAGTTGGACTGTAGTGATACGCACGTTGGAGCGCTATGAGGAGGTTCGTGTCCTCCTCAAAATAAACAAAAACTCCCACTCTTTACGGTTTTTGTAAATTGTGACCAGAATAATTTGGAAAAGTGACTAGAAGTAACTTCACAAAAAACTGATTACCTCAAGTTAATGTACAGACTATTCGAACTCAAAGCACCACCATGTCATGAAAAAAATGATCACGTGGTGCTCCTCTACAGGAAGTAGATTACGCCAGTGTTTATCCTTATGAATGTTACGTAATGTTTCTTTTTAAGTTTTCTTCTAAAAATTAGCTAGAAACAGGTACTAGAGTAATCTATATAGGATAACTAACACTGACTTGTTGAAGAGTGGTCAACTCAGATGACTTTGTAAACTAGGCTTCCATTTAACCACCTCCGCGGTATCACATAAAATACGAATGCGTAGACTCATCTCGCTTCAAAGGATTGATTGACGTCATGGCTTATCTTACCTTAGCTTATAAAATCTTAGCTCCTTAAAATCTCAACATCTAATTCGAACGTGCTTATCATTACGGTTCCACCTGCCAGTGTACTTGCCGTATTCTATGAGCACATGGTATTATTATTCTAGTGGTTTTCAGTACGGTAAAAAGATGCGTGATAGTAAACTTCTTGAAGAAGCTGGAAAAATAGCCTCACAAGCTGTGGAGAATATTCGAACAGTACATGCGTTGAATAGACAAGAACAGTTTCATTTTATGTATTGTGAATACCTCAAAGAACCACATAAGTAAGCAATTAATTTGAATTTTCTTGTTTATCTTTAATATAATGAATTGCCTTGGGCAAGCATTTTCATTTATTAAGAAAGCTAGTGAAACGTTTTTGTTTTTTCTTCGTTTTTTGACTATCTCTCCCAGTTTTCACGTTATTCTTCATCTTTTTATAAAATCACTCATTCGTACTCACCTCTTCACCTTTTTTTTCCTTCTTTATTCATTCTATTTTTTCTATTTCTTTTCCGTTTTTCTCTGACATCTTTTATACAATAACGTGCGCCCTTACATATAATATAAAGCTAAATGGTACGATGAATCTTTGATGCTTTAAAGTTATAAGCTTAAGAGAAAATATGTGTCAAGCACATACGTATGCAGCTGTGTTCGCTTTCTCACAATCGTTGCTGTTCTTCATGTATGCATTAGCATTTTGGATTGGTGCTATCTTTGTTGATGATCATCAAATGCAACCAACTGATGTTTACAGGTAATCTTTGTACTTTATCGTATCGTAATTCGCGTAATTTGCTACAAGATATCGATTGATTTGAACAGACAAACGCATCGCATCATTAGAGCGTTGTGTGAAGTATAAACGTGAACCAATGGGATTCGCTAATTTGAAATCGATTCAAATCGATAGCTTTTCCTCATTTTCAAATGTCGCGTTACAAACTTTACATTTCAAATCAAAACCACACGTCAAACTGTTTCGAGCTAACGAAATCATAATCGGTCTTGAACTGAATAGAATGATGATCGCCTATTGATTACTTATTCTGAATCCCACCTAACTTCCAACGTTCGCGATGTTTCCGATTTGTCTTTATAATAGAGATGATTTCCATTACGAAAACATTACTCATACGCTTAATCGTTCAACTATTAGAACTCAGAGGAATTTATCGGAACTAATACAATCGAATAGTGACGTCTAAAGACATTCGTCTTATCGTAATTATTGATCGATTATATATCGACTTTTATTTTTAGAGTTTTCTTCGCGTTCATGTTTTGTGGTCAAGTTGTTGGTAATATTTCGTCGTTCATTCCGGATGTTATTAAAGCTCGACTAGCTGCTTCTCTAATATTTTATCTTATTGAGTATCCAAGTGAAATCGATTCTCTATCACAAGATGGTCTACTAAAGGTATTCATTAGCAGTATATTATTACTAGTATATTAAATGCTAGTGGTTGCGTTGCGAAGTGGTAGGAGCGGACGCAGTGACATACGGCCTTGATACCATATACACGCGTTTGAGTCCGGACTCAGGTAAACCAAGCTCTTCAGGACTCAAGGTTCGGTGAGGTGGTACCAGAGTAAACTGGGATTGTTAGCATCAATGACGTGGTAACAGATAGGCATGTCAAGTGACTATATAGATCACTCCCATTTCATCACTCCCACTATAACATCACTGTTATTGTTCTGTGTAGGATACGCCTAAGCATTCTTGTTCGAAGTGGTCTTGTAGAGGGGATTGCAAGACTGTTCTATACAATGTCTTGAGTTGATAGCTCTTTACTAAATCAAGGCTACTTATCTTCTCTGAATTTCCTTAATATCAACGCACTGTCTCTGAGTGATGGCTGAATAGTTAGCATAGTGCGCTTTCCAGCTTAAAAACACTTGATGGGAGTCTACGTATCCCTCAGGCATCATTTACCACTGCGTTACGAGAGTCTTATTTGTTACTTACGCATATCTATTAGAACCTCAACTTTAGTTCTTGAATTCGATTCATTTATGTAAATGTTTCAGAGACTTTCTGGTCATATGATGCTACGTAATGTTTATTTCAATTACCCCACAAGAAAACACACTCAAATTCTTCGTGGATTAAATCTGGAGGTGATTGATATGAATCGTTGTGGAGAAAATTTCAAAACAGTGATAAATAAAAAACTTGACTAAGGATTGTAAACAATGGAAAATTTACCAGCAGTAATTTTACGGTCAGTTAATGAGTTCCAATAAGGTTTTCTTGTACCTGGCAACAATGCTTGTAGGAGAATTCGTCAATGAATTGTGCTACTCTATTCAGAAAACTGAGTCAATTGCATTAATTAGGACTGCAGACGAGCCTTGAACCTCTTTTCTTTCCTCAATTAGTATAGGGATTTACTTATTGAACTTATGACTCATGATATCTAAATATCAATACAATACATCCTTTTAACGTACGATGTTTCTAAGTTGTACATTATTCTATATTTAATTGTTAGCCAGCATTGTAATAACAATATTACCTAAAATTTATTCCACAATAAGAATAATTATCCGCACACAAACATTGGAGGCATGAAAAAACACGTCCACATGGACGAGTTTACTATGCATCGTGAGTTTTCACAGCGATTCTCTGGTATGCTGTAAGAATATAATAGCGTGTAGATTTTTGATGGCAATGAGCATATATGAAAAACAAGAGAGTGTGAGTTCTGTTATTGAAAAAAAAAACAATATTGATACTTAGAAAACAAATATTGATGGCTTGAATAACAATGAATGAACAATGAATGAATTACTTTATAACATATGGATGAGGAAACGACTGTATACATTAAATCAGTATGGAGATTTCTGATTATTGATCGTTGAGGGTATAAAGCGAAATCATATGTTTGAATGAGGACATAGATTGAAATGATATATTGATTATTCACTATGATATACCTCTGATATACCTTCTCTGACCAATATACTATCTCTTCTAGTGAATTTTTTCCTCTCTAAGTTTTGTAGATCATATCGATGTAGCTCTTCTTTTTTACATCAAACACTATTGCAAAATGATTACGGTATGTATAGAATAAATATGCCACAATAAACAAAAACAGCTGGATTACGCTGTACAGAGGAAGAAGGCGTGTGATATTGTTGTACTGCAAGGTGCTATACTTCTTAAATATGCAATTCTGCATATATTTTTCATACCAAAGCTGCTTATTTACATTATAGGTTAAACCCGGAAGTACGGTAGCGCTTGTCGGAAAGTCCGGATGCGGTAAAAGTACGATAATGGCACTTTTTGAACGATTTTATAATCCGAAGAAAGGTGTGATAGTAAGTATGAAATTTGCCTGGAAATCAAATTTTTGAAAATAATTTTTATTTGAAATCGTATTTTAATGGACATGAAGTATCCTTGAAAGGTTGGGTCAGTCACAAATCATCAAACCTCAAATTGAACTCGAAACCGCGCCTCACAAATTTGAATCATTAAAAGGATATGGATTGTGTCAATAAAACTCTGTCATACTTAATAGAAGAAAGCAATAAATTACTAAAATAATATTATTTTTTTGGAATTTTTTCATAAAATAAAGAATGCATCGCTCTTATCTCTCCATCTGAACTGATTCGTGGGTGTTTTAATGAGGAAAAAAAGGACAAAGTATGGTATTTAACTCTTTGAATTAGACTAGAATGTTTTGAATAGGGCGGAAAAGCAATGAAATAAGATGAAATTTTGTGTTAACAAAGAAGCGTTCTTTCCATTTGAAAGCTCGTAACAACGGAATGCTTCTACTCTCTTCCACGTGCAATATTTATGGACACGATGCGAGTTCAAACACTGGCTGAGGTTCAAAATTTTGTGATTAACTCAACATTTTGCGGGTATTAATTACATGATATACCAATAAAAGATAAGATAATCTCTGGCTCTGATCAGTCACTGCTGCGAAATGTGCCTACGCATTCGTGTTCAACCGTGTTGTCGTGGAGATGGTTGAATGGCAGGCCTGGTCTATACAGTGACTTGAGTTGACCACTCTTCACCATGCCAAAGATGTTTATCCAGCTCACACTACTCTAGTACCAATTTACCGAGCTAGGTAGTGAACTTAAAGGCCCCTGGGGCGGCCGCGAATTGATTTCAGTTTAAGTGTCATTGTCATCGGCACCTCCATCACTGAGCTCCTAATAAAATATACCTATATAATACCATCATGACCTAAAATAATTAATAGAAAAGTGTAAAAAATTACGTTAGAAGAATTGTGGACGTGATTTTTCAGGATTTAAGCTCAATAAGCGTTTTTTTTTCAGATGGTAGATGGTGAAAATATAAGAAATATTAATATACGGAATTTACGACAGCAGATTTGTATTGTCAGTCAAGAACCAACACTATTCAATTCGACAATTCGTGATAATATTTGCTATGGATTGGAATCAAACCGACCATCATACGAACAAATCGTACGAGCAGCTAAAATGGCCAATATTCATGATTTTATTCTAGGTTTGCCTGAGGTGAGAATCGATTATCGTGCCTACTGTGAAGTATGACATGTTTCACTCAAGTACTTGTAAAGTACTATCATAGATAATAATATACTAAATATAGCAACGGTGACATCATTGATGTACTATAATATACCTCCTCATTTGGATTCTTGTTGAGTGCTATGTTGGCTGAAGTTTGGTAGCAAGACGATTTGACACTCATAATTTCACCTCAAACTTGAGTAATTAGTTTGTTTGAAGTACAATCGGCCAATTTGAGTGCAAATCGCTTGAACACCGAACCCAAGCTAACATAAGGAAATATTTTCGTGACTCAACTCAATTTATTAACTCATTGCTTTAAATTTTGTCAAGTTCTTACTTTCAGAGCAGAACGATTGCTTTTGTTTTGCTATTGTTTCATTCATGAAAATGTTGAGTAAAATTTTCCTCTTATAGGGTTACGATACTCAAGTTGGTGAAAAAGGAACACAATTATCAGGGGGACAAAAACAACGAATCGCTATTGCTCGTGCTTTGATTCGAGATCCACCGATTCTTTTACTCGATGAGGCTACGAGTGCATTGGATACAGAGAGTGAAAAAGTCAGCAGTTTTTATTCTGTATTGTTTAATGCTATATATTATAGAATATTGAAAAGAAATGCCCGTAAAGCGACGAATACTGATAACATGCCATTCCTAGGAAGTAAGGGAAATGTTGAGGAACTAAGGATTAATAACCTCAAAAGTGTGACGAATGACACGTTGTTTAAGACATTCAGATTCAAGTCGCGTATGAGGCGTGAAGATTAGTGATCGACTGAGTACCGTGTAGATTAAAATTGAGCATGATTATTTTCGCTAGTTGTACTAGCAGAATCAAAAGCAAAAGCATGTAGAAGCCCTTGCGGGACATTCCTCTAATTCCAATAAAAGCTCGAGATAGGATTTTTCATGGGGAGTGATTATCCTTCAGAAACACGCGGCTAGTAAAGTTGTAATTATGAGCGTTTGTGCTCAAGTGCAATGTGGCTTCATCATTCCATTCGGTGAATTCTAGATTAGCGAGGAGGACAACGATTTTCCTCTTGATATAAGGTCATTCAGTACTATTTAAAAGTGATTTGAATGTGTACTTTAGACAAAGGCAGAGAATGCATGATTGAATTGAGACGAATTTGAGCTTAAAACTGGTCACTCTCAGATCCTCTCTTTGATAGCGCCATATGCAAATGTAATCTGCAATTATTCTGAAAGTGTATCAGGCGAAAAAATATGAATATGCCTTTTACATTAAAGCTAACTTTAATTACTTACAAAATTCTTCTATAGACCTTCCGCTGACATATTCGTCATAATTTTTAAGGTGTCCACTATTTCAGTGGTCTTTCTGTTGATTTTCCTCGAACCTCATTCAGACATGACCTTTCATACAAAATAGATTACGAAAAAACTCCCATCGGTATTTATTTTGATGTTATCTTAGACTAGTGTTTATTCTACAGCAATCGGCATTACTGTTTATTAGTTGACATGTAAGGCGATGAATTATCGACTATAAGCTTACACCTCTCTTCGATATTATCCATTCAGTTTGTTTTCCTCCATGAGTAGCTTATACGGTAGTCGTCAGTATTGCATATGATGTTGACTACAACACTCACACATGAGTTATTGCTTGCTGTTTTCAATAAGGTTGCATTGTTTCTGTTTCGTCACTCACCTGTTCAATAACAATGACAAAACGTGAGGTATAATGTCAATCAATCCTTAGTGTCTCCTATATATATGGGGTATGACGTGTTTACGATTTTATCAAGTAAATTCGCATATCTTTCCGCTATTTATAGTGATTTCTTCCTGTCAATCTTTAGCAAACAAGCGTTACATGCAAATTTTGCTATGAACTCATATGAAAAGCTTGGTTTGTTCCGATAGAGGAATTGAACTAGAATCAGATCTTGTTTAATCTCGTTTCAACGCGTTAAATCACCTCAAGTTGCAACGTCTATCGTAAAGAACACACTGAAACACTCTAAAAGCGATTATGTCAAGTAAAATTCTGTTCATTATGAAATTAACCAACTCAGCACTACCTAGGGCATTTCCTCACAAAATTGAGTGTGTTATAATTTTATTTCACTACATGTGAACACTTTCAGATTGTTCAAGATGCATTAGAAAAAGCACGACGAGGTCGAACATGTGTTGTTATTGCACATCGACTGTCAACAATTCAAGACAGTGACGTCATAGTTATTATACAAAATGGTAAAGCCGTCGAGATGGGTAAGTACGCACGTAATTGTTGTGCATATAAATCAATAAGTATTACTGTGTTCAAGAAATAACTAGTTAGTTATGGAAGTTAGTAGGTAAATTTGAGGTCCTTATAAACCTCATTCCAAATCTGGTGAGATTGGAAGCGTTGAGTTTGAATGTGTTGCATGAGTTTTATTAGAAATAGAATATAAACGAATCTGATTCGGTACGCATTATACAAAGACGAATCAATATGTGACTCATTATTGATTAGTATGCATAAATATTTATTATGTATAATTTTAGGTACACATGAACAGCTGTTGATGAAGTGTGATCTGTACAAGAGGCTATGTGATACGCAGCGTCTTGTTGAATTTTAATTTTAACTGACGGAAAGATCCCGTTAATAAGATATTTTCTGGACTTGTTCCAATGTGTTTGTTTATCTTTTATGAGTTATAAGTTATGTTGTGATGAGTAACGTAAGTGTTGTAATGATTTTATTGTTTACTATTATTATACGTTTAAAAATTGTTTCCACTTCTAAGCTTAATAAATTAATTGTTATGAATTTTATCAATATTATAAGAACGTCATGTTCAACTCTACATGTTGATGTTTTCCACTTTATTATACACTAAGGATACGGTCATCTAGTTGTAGATCAGATGAATGATGCCTAGTACTGTTTTGAGTTACAATAGAGGTATAATAATTGATCTTTATCATCGCTGAATTGAAAAATTGTGTTGTCATCTGTTCGAGAAGCTATTTATTTTGATGTATAACAAATTCTACAAATATTTTATATTTCAATAAGTTTTGCTTACTATATTAACTCACTTTCTCATTAAAATCAATAACTCTACGTCTTCCCTCACCGTAGTTCTTAATGGTCGTCGTCTCCTGCAAAGTTAAACATCACTTCGTTAGCGAAACGATTCTGCCATCGTTCCATGCTTTCCTTCGGTAACGTTGAAATAAATCCGTGATTTTAATGGAAATATTTAGTATTCATCGTAATAATAGAATAACTGGTTGAATAAACAGGAGATCAACATGTGTTGTTAGTATGGAAAGTTGGTTCAAAAATAATTGCGGCTTTTACGTATTTCATGTGGATGAATTACCGCAATGATTTTTGCACTACATCAATACATCACGTTGACTGCAGAGCGGTGAGGTGGTCAGAAGTGTCAAAAACTCATTATTTGAACTCCTAAGATTTAATGTATGATTAACTTACTTGAGTAATTAGTCATATTATTCAATATAAACAAAGAAAGCGATGAAATTTTTCGTTTCAAAATTGAACTTTTGAAATTATTCAGTTGTGCATACGTCCTGTCGATCTAGGATTTCACTCGTTTTCATCAATTCGTCGTTAAATTTGATCATAATGCTATCAAAAAAAAATTTTCTTCTTCTTCATGCTGAGGAAGAGTCCTCATTAATAAAGAGGGATGAGTGGCACGTTGGATGCTATTGATCAACCTATCAGAAGCTTATGTAAATCTGTCTTCATACAATTAGTCATTGTTCTGTATTTTCAATGTTTTTCATTAGTTTAAGGTGATACTCCTCGTCGTAAGAGGTGAAATTTCTTGAGAGATGTGAAAAAAGTAAAAAACTTCTTGTGTGAAACCTTCACTGGCAACCAAAGTATTTATCTTCTTCGTTCCGCAGTACACGTGCAAAAAGTTGGTCCTTATTAGACGTGTCGTAGCTCTTTCTGTCAGACACTTAATGTCTTTAGCGGTCGCAGCTAACATGAAGCTAAAGAAACGAGTCCAAACAACGGCTTTTTCCACTGACTACGTATGAAAGTCCGACGCCAAGTCATCTACCTTTCCTCCCTTCGAATTTCAAATTTTGCTCAGTTCATTCATCTTACGACTAACTATTTATAGTTACAAAACTTTATATTCTTTTTCTAACTCTTGACTCAATTGCATTATTGATTTTATTGTGTTTCGTACTTTACTGCTGAAATAAAGAAACTGTTCATTTCACTAAATTTGAGTTACACACCGCAGTAAAGAAGTAGACTCGCGTGATATTCAAAACGATCCGGACGATTCCTACCCACATGCTCCTAGTAAAAATTCGTCTGCTGTCGTAAACGGATATCTGGAGTGCACCACAAAGCAGCAAGAGGCGCCGAGAACTCTCCTTGTATAGCGCCATATCGGTATAGCGTATTGAGACTCATTTCATTTTCATAGAAACAAGGAACCGATCCCTCATAAAAATGAGGTTTAAATATATTCACGTGAAATGTGAAATGATCCAAGTTACTGTCAAGTTACAAAGACGGGGATAAGAAAATGGTGTTTTGACTAAGTCATACTGGTCGAAAATTTGAGGAAAAATTAGAAAAAAACGTGGAAGTGCAAAAGTTCTATAAAGCGTTTTAGACATCTACGAAAAATTCAAGCTTCTGATCACCTACATGCTGTCAGGAAGACAGACTAGAGAAAAGCACCAGCTTGTAACTTTCCAGTGCAGAACATGCATCTGATTTCTGTGATTTTTCTCAAGGAAATACCTGAATATGTTTCAAAATCGAGATACTTAAGATAGTTTTTACATCAAGATTTTGGTAAATCGATTCAAATAGGGTCTTCATATCCTCAGTGATACTGAGTTGATGGCAAAACTTGGAACCTCAAACCGGACTTCAACGCTACGTAACGTTACCGATGAAAATGATGCTTATTTTCATTCTTTCAAATTAACGTCGATATATGGCATCTACTAAGAACCGCGACTAATTGAGGTAGTGGACGTACGCTTTTGGTCAACATTCTTTTCGGCTTGGTTATCGTGAATACATTATCGAAATGTTGTCATCCATAATGAGGAAAAAGCTTATAACATCTAGCTTGGCGAAAATTCCACGATTTTTTCCTTTTCATTTCTACCAAAGAAATGTTAAGAGCTCTACTTTTCAGCGTTTCGAAATGACAACAGGAGTTATGAAGAACCTGAGCTTAGTGAACATTGTCGTTAAGAATTTAATGTAGGCAAAATTGAAGATGCAACGCATAAGTGATAAGGTTCTCAGTGAGGCTATAACAAAAATTTGATTTCAATGACTCTGAGGTGAGTACATACAAATCCGCTTGCAGTAATTTCTTACACAAGTCATTTTTGTACGAAAATTTTCACTGTAGGACGAAATGTCTCTATAGCCGTATAAGTTTTATCGTATAAATTCATGAATATGTAATGACAAAAGACTTAAGCTTAAATAGAAAACAAAAATTGGATTGCCATTAAAAATACTACTAGCTGCTTATCAATTGAAATTTCATTGTAGGGTATTACCGTATTACCACCAAAATCAATAACAGACTGTGCTAGAACTTCAAGAAATTTTTGTCCCTCGAAGATTCGAACTCACTCGGCGTGCTTAACTAGTATCACTATTATCGACAATCAATCACCAATCAGTTATTAACGTATATATATATGAATAGTTTAAGAAATCAATAATAAAAAAATCGATGATAGAATGAATGTTTGAGGGTCTGTAGTTCCAATAGCTTCTAAATTGCACTATGCCAATATATTTAGAAAAATTTCATTTGAATGAAAGCAATCAAAAACACTATCTATAAAACAAGAAAATTTTCTCTAAGATTATTTCAAGTATAAAAGTTATATTGAAGTCAAATGACCTCCTCAGAGGACTGCACTAACCTCTGCGCTCTTTGTTCTGTGATATCACGTAAAAATTTGATTAACTTCGGAAATAAAAGCATTTCCTAGATCTTAGATGTGTAAGCATTTTATTTTTTTTAGATTTTAGCTACGTTTCGTTTTAAGCGCCTAGAAGGCGTTCGGTTTCAGAAGGTACCATCGATTGGATATGCCGTACATTCATCACGTATTCGGTCACATCCATCATCTTGTTGTCCGTAGTGAATTCATAGCATAATTGTTATTTGAATTACGAAAACAGAACACCTAAGCGTAAACAGTCACTATCGGACGGAGGAAGCCTGACTTCCTGAAGCGATAAGTTGTTGACTTTCATCAGTTTGACGTAGCTGTACAACAAGTATACAACTGAATTCATATCGACGTACACCAATATACCTTACGAACTTTGCATAACATACCAATTAATTGAAGGCCATGAATGCTGCTAGCTTGTCCATTCAATCAAGCTACTCAGAGTCCTCTAGAGTAACTATAAAGCTGATCATTTTTTTAAATAACGCTTTTTTTTATTGCCTCTACCCCACATCTGCAAGGGCACCACCATAATTTTGTAGTAGTAGGACACCACTATACACTATAGAAAAAGCAGATGTTATGCAACAAGCCATTTTGACTAGACAGATTTTTCTTTTTGGTCTTTATGGAAAGAATCAATAAATTAGAATAACTATAGACAGGCTCGTGATAATCAACACTTAAAGGATGCACGACGTCTTCGACAACTCGAATATGAATAGTGGAAGTGATGGCCGAATAAGAATTTGAACCCTATAATGATTTACCATAACCCATAAACCATTGTATCGAAATGTGCTTTTATTTTTTCAAGTGATTTTAGCATTAAACTCAAAGAAAAAACCTAAGCTTAACAAACGGGTACAATTGAGCAATGGTAGAGGAGTCACAGTAACACGCAGGCTCGAATCAGCTCGCGGCCGTCCCTCAAAATCTATCGAGCCCGCCATATCTTCGTGGTCAGTGAATCGGTATCAGAGAAACTCGGGAAAGATAAACTGTACTGACGTGGTGAAGAGTGATCAACTCAAGTCACTTACTATAGACCAAGCTCGCATTCAACCTCTTCCACGATATCACGATGAACACGAACACGTAGGCGGATACCGTCACAAGGGATTGATCGAAGCCAAAACTAATCTTACATTATATCTTCGAAGCTTGAAAAAATGTGGCATATCGATGATGGTATTCAAATCACCATGATATGTGCTACATTATCGATAAAAAAACGCATGTAACGTAAAAAAAAACATGTGCACCGCTTAAAGAAATTGTCCTCATTTGCCTCTTTATTATGAACAAATTCATTTTGGGTGAATTTTCACTAAATGGTAATGTTCAATTATTAGGTTAAGATAAAACGTAATGCTTAAAGTTGATGAAACCCTGGCAGATGCAGTTATTCATTTCTGCTTGAATTGACTTCGTGATGGTGACAGAAGGGAACAGAATTGAATCTATTGACAGAAAGCTTAACGAGTTGACCACTCTATATCAAGTCAGTGTTGCTAATGTCTTCAAGATTTTTTTGACACTGGCTTACAAATCCTGTTAGGATAAAAAGCTTGGTTTATCTTGGGGTGGCCGCGAACCTGCGTACATTGACACGGGTTTTCATTGTGGAACCTTCTACCATTGCATTTACTATATTTTGAATTGTTGGTTTTTAAAAGACTTCTCATAGATTTAAAGTTATAAAAACTGTCATTTACCACTCTTATTCCTCTTTTAAGTTTTTCTGATCTCCATCTTGTAAACTACTGCTGTGGTATTTTAATGAAATCCTTTATCAAAGCGAAATCCTCAAGTATAAAAATACCCAGTCGAATAAGGTCATTTCAACCCTCACGATACTGTTCTACTTCACTGCAGAAGATCAAAAGATGAGAACATAATTACTCTACCATGAAGAGCTTATTTGATTGTTCATTCCAAATGAGCACGGCTACTATTTAGTAGCACGTCAAGATTAGCCATAAATAAGTATTCATTATATAGAGTATTCCCTGAGGGTATTTCACTAAGTATTAGAAAATCGTGCAGGACAAACAGGATTCGCTTCATTTAATATAATATACATAGGAAAAATCTAATATAACTTATACGAAAACATACATTAAAAAAACTTTATAATTTATATTATGTCATATATTTTCAATAAAACTTATTTGTCTCTTAAGTAGAGAGTGGAATTTACAACTGAAAACGAAATTTTAGTGAAGCTAATAAAGGTGTTTACTTCATGTTTACTCTTAAATACAAAATAAACATCAACATGAACATCAATATCTACCCCGTGTTCGATTCGTGCTATGTACATCTTCATGATGGCATCGTGAATGCGTCTGAATGTGAATGTTAGGAGTTGAATATCTTGACTGCAACCTTGTTTAGCAATAGTCGAGGTTGGTAAACAATAGTTTATTGAAAAAGCAATCCATCAAAGAAACAGGCTAGCTTCTCGGCAGAATCGTCTTCTTCAGAGCATAAAAAAAAAGTCTATGTCAATTGTGTGGTCCATTCAGTCAAAGTCACTATCGCCAACCCTGCAAAAGAAACCTCCAGCCTATAGTCTCAACATCCAGTCAAACACACTTCATCCCAAATACTCGCCTTCAAATATGGCTTCCCTCTGTTGTTTGTGGAGGCAAATGTTTATAGAGACAGCATAGAGACTAATCTCTCTTATCAAGTCAGACTATCAGTCTTGTATATAGGGCTAGGTTATGCATATCCATAAGCCATGATATTTACAGTTTCACAGTTAGCAGGCAGGTTACCGTCAAGATACTCAATTTACAAATGCTGAAGTTAGAGGATAGCCGATCTTGGAATAGTATGAATGTTGTGACGAGAGATAAACAGTGCTCAATCAATCCCATGCTGCTTATAACCTCAAATAAGTACTTTAGCCACTTATGAACTCCTGAAAGCTTTGCGGCTTAGTGCTTGCGGTTTTATGCGGATTCAAGCCTGCGTATAATTGCGGCAAATTCTATCCCATTGTTATGTGTTTACCTTTACTGGAAATGATATCAGTAGATACTTACTGACTCATATAGAGAAAAAAAACTATTAGAAAATCGTGCAGGACAAACAGGATTCGCTTCATTTAATATAATATACATAGGAAAAATCTAATATAACTTATACGAAAACATACATTAAAAAAACTTTATAATTTATATTATGTCATATATTTTCAATAAAACTTATTTGTCTCTTAAGTAGAGAGTGGAATTTACAACTGAAAACGAAATTTTAGTGAACATACATGAAAACATACATTAAAAAAACTTTATAACTTTATCTTCATATCAGTAGATAGAAAATTTATATCGATACTAATGGTAAGAGAAGATAAGATAAATTTTAGCGTTGATTAATCCCTTGTGGCGAGATGCGCTTATGCACTCGTGTTCCACGTAATGTCGTGGTGGTGGCTGAATGTGAACCTGGTCTATAGAGTGACTTGAGTTGATCACTAGTCATCAAATCAATGCTGTTTATCTCTTCCAAATCCCTCAAGTATCAATTTGTCAAGCCCGGAGGTATGGCCAAATTGGTGGGCCTGGGGGTCTGCAATCAACTGATTCGGTTCGGTGTTTCAATGACACCTCCACTATTGTGCTCCACTACGTCCCTGATTAATCCCTTGTGGCGGGATGCGCTTATGCACTCGTGTTCCACGTAATGTCGTGGTGGTGGCTGAATGTGAACCTGGTCTATAGAGTGACTTGTGTTGATCACTCTTTCATCGAGTCATTGCTGTTTATCTCTCCCAAATCCCTCAAGTACCAATTTTGTCAAGCCCGGAGGTATGGCCTGCTTGGTGGGCCTGGGGGTCTGCAATCAACTGATTCGGTCCGATGTTTCAATGACACCTCCACTACTGTGCTCCACTACGTCCCTAACGCTAATAATACTAAATATAAAATGAATGATTATTAATAAAACCTCATATAAATTTCTATTAGAGAATTCGTTTAGCTTTCTAGAAAAACACTATTTTATTGAAAATGCAAAAACCTATGCGAAAAAAAAAACGAATTTTCAAATTTGCACATATGAAATCATAATTAATAATGTGTGCTGTGATTTACAGCATAAAAAAAAAGAACTCTAATAGGAAAAAAAAATCAATCTGTCAACGAGACTCAATTTATAATTATGCACATTTACAAATTCAAATCGATATCATATAATATGACGAGAATCATTTTGATGAGTATTGAGGATTATTGAGGATAGTATTGAGGATTTTTTTCTTCTATTGAGTTTCATATTAGCATTGAAATTCAATATAACGTTACTTTAATGTAGTAAATATAACAAAAAGAAGAAAAAAATCAATGCAAAATCGATAACAGTTGGTAAACGTGCATTCAGTTCAGTACTATGAAATGTTTATAAACTTATTGATTCGTTAGGAAATTTCTCCAAAATGATTAAGAAAAAGCTATAAGATAGGTTAAAAATAGCAGATGATTTCGAAAACGGTAACGTTGCTACGATAACAATGAGGAGGTAGTACTTTTGCTCGAAGACGGTAACGCACTAACGATAACAATGAGGAGGTAGTACTTTCGCTTTTTGTTAAGATCACGTAGAACATTGAATCGATTGTTGCTGTTGTTGTTGTTGTTTGTTTACAAATTGCGTAAGCATTTCAACCTCTTACAGTGCTGCTATGGAATCAAAATGAAACGTACGTCGAAGTTCTTCATGTTAAGCAAATATCGTTCACGTCATCTGATCAGCTTTAATTGTTTATTAGAGATAACCTCACATAACCTCATATACATCTTATACCGTATTGCTCTTAATGAAACGTCTTATCAGTATCATATCAGTATCATTTTGTTTTGAAGGACATCTATCATGCAGAAATCGGTATTATTATCAGTTTGCACAAAGCAGAATAGTTATAAACCAACTATTAACTAATTTTCTCTTAACTACCAATAGTAATAATATAATAAACAATATTGTCGTTAATATGAGTGATATACAAACCTCGCATGAGGTAACGAGGTTGATTTCCTCACAACTATTTCTACCGTTGTGTTGCTATTTGTTAAAGCTATCAATTTCTGTACTACCATATTGTTATTATATTCATTTTTACAGATAATAAAATAAAAGCAAATATTTAGTATGAATATTATGCTTGCCAGTAGATCATAAGCTTATAATATATACAGTAACCTTACCGTAAGCACATTATTCCCTTTGTGTGCTCATCTGGAAACAGTTTGACCTCTAATCAATAGCGCTTTATATTTATTTTTGTAATATGTTATATTTTCACTTTGACTATCTGTATGATGATAATCCTTAAAAATTTAACGCAATATTAAATTTAATCCCTAACGAATTCTTATAAGTGATGATTTAACACTCTTATTAAACCTTATGGTCATGAAATACTAAAAAGCACCGAAGCTGTTCAGTACTGTAATTGCTAGTCCTTCTGAAAAGCAAGAGCAAAATTATCCAGATCAATCAAGATAAGATATTCCATAGAGTTTTCCGATTCTTATAAGACGCGTGTCTGAGTTCGATGTGACATCATGGAGGTGAATGAGTGCAAATTCAATATATGCAATGACACAACTAAATCTTTACCAGTTCAGTTCCATTTGTTCTCGTACCTCTTATTTTACAGATCTCCGAGGAGCAATAGATTTTATGAGCGTTAAGAAGAATGCGAACCACTGTCTCCTTAACACATATTCGATAAGCTCCTACCATTCCACTAAGACCTCTCTAAATACCTTAAATGATTCATAAATGTACCTCAACTACATTTATTAAGGTTGTGAAAATATGATTATACAGAAAATCATCTGCTGTGAAGAAAAAAAAAATCTTTGCGCCTGAAGGTACAGATCGGCTCATATTAGAAAATGTCAATGGTAAATGTAAATACGGGGAATGGTTAACGATTCTACGTTGAATTCAAGACACAAATAAACAACTACCTCCGTGAAACTGAGGGAAATTACTCAAAACAACATCGTTGATATTCTATGGTGTGGTTTAGAAAAATTCCTATAGTAATCACCTTATGAACCTCATAGTTGTTATTTTATTTCATAACAATTCTGATAAGTTATAAGTTGTATGCAATGACAATGCAGTGACAAATCAAAAAACGTTGAATCATCGAGTTTGAGTTCGAGTTTTGTATGAGGTTTCAATTTTGTTGACTAACTCAAAACCGTAGAACATCGACTATTATCGATCGGTATTGATTATTATATCATTACGTTTATATTTATGTTTTATCATAAAAAATACATATGAATATGTTGTTTAAAAGAAATAAAAATATGATTATGATTTAATACATCCAAAAAAAAAATATACATATGTAACAACTAAAATTTTAAATAAAAATATATTAAAATGTTTTATTTATCAACATAATATGTAAACAAAAACAAAAACAAAAACAAAATCAAAATCAACAAATATTCGAACGATTGTTCAATGAAACAATGAAAAATTTATGCATAATAAAAAAAAAAATTTCTCTAGTAAAAATTTAATCAACGATATTTTTTGTCGATTAATTATTTTTGACATTTAGAAAAATTCCTATAGTAATCACCTTATGAACCTCATAGTTGTTATTTTATTTCATAACAATTCTGATAAGTTATAAGTTGTATGCAATGACAATGCAGTTAATCAAAAAACGTTGAATCATCGAGTTTGAGTTCGAGTTTTGTATGAGGTTTCAATTTTGTTGACTAACTCAAAACCGTAGAACATCGACTATTATCGATCGGTATTGATTATTATATCATTACGTTTATATTTATGTTTTATCATAAAAAATACATATGAATATGTTGTTTAAAAGAAATAAAAATATGATTATGATTTAATACATCCAAAAAAAAAATATACATATGTAACAACTAAAATTTTAAATAAAAATATATCAAAATGTTTTATTTATCAACATAATATGTAAACAAAAACAAAAACAAAATTAAAATCAACAAATGTTCGAACGATTATTCAATGAAACAATGAAAAATTTATGCATAATAAAAAAAAAAATTTCTCTAGTAAAAATTTAATCAACGATATTTTTTGTCGATTAATTATTTTTGACATTTAGAAAAATTCCCGCTTGCTTATAAATAGGCTAAAGCATAAGCAGAAACAAAAAAAAAAAAAACACCTGATATTTAGTAAAAATTCAAAAAATTTTATGAACAAAAGAAAAAAAAAGTGTTATTGATGACGTCATACATTTAAATTGAAATATTCAGTTATCGATTTAGTAAAGACATAGTAATAAGTAACAAAATAAAAGAAAAAAAAA
>KN716803.1:29179-43554 GCA_000816705.1 Dictyocaulus viviparus | reverse complement strand
CGTATCTTCATATTACAAGTATTATTCATTTTCACTTTATCTTTTTCAATAATTCTTCATTCATTCACGAATGTAGCGATTGCTATCTAAGGTGTGATAAGAGAGTATTCTTCGATTATATCCTCCACAACCTAGATTCATTTGATGAATTTATATGATGTCCTATATAACAAAGATGATTTCAAAATCTAGCTTATGCAATTCAAAATAACCATAGTAAACCGAATTCAATTTTACGTCATATGTTTTTCCTTCGTCGGTTGAAGATCTATGATTGAGAACAAAAACGATAGAAATGGAGATGAGAAATTGTTGCAAAATAAAAGTAATATTGCAAAGGGTAGTTAATTATACGCTTACACATTTATTCTTTTCGTGAAAACAGAATAGGAATAAGCAGTGTTGTAATCCATTCTTGTGAGAAGCATTCATCTCCATAACATTGCGAAGGTGTTGTGATCTACATATTGGTTTTAAATGAACAGTCTCTACTACATTAGTGCTGCTTACTCTCCCACTTTATTTCAATTCAACGTCTCTTAAGCTATGTAAGGCTTGATTTGCCTGCGCGGGGTATTCGAACCTGACTGCACTGATCGAAGCTTACATACTACAGCGGTGTTCATCACTTCGACACTTCCGGTTCTTGCATATACTGGATAAACGTCAGACTAGTGATCATGTCAAAAACCCAGAATATCGTGAAAATTACAAGCTGCGATTTTCATACACACTGGAAAAACTTCAGTGCATTTTGAAGTATAAAGAAATCTCAATTGACTCAGAGTAGTTCTGTTGAATAGACATTAAGGGAGGTGTTGATCGATCATATTCTGTTGGTGATTCACGATTCCAATCAAGGGATGTGTCACTTGAAAGAATTGCTGTAGCTTTAGAGCAGGTATTTTCAAAATCATTTTATCGTTTGTTTCCAATCGTTTGCAGCGACAGACTAAATGTTAAGGTTGCTAATGCGTCAGAAAAGTATTATGCCTCCATTGGTCATCTAATAGATAAAAAATCAACTGGAAAGGAATCACGGGACACTACGAGCAAAGAAAATACGGTAATAACATGTGCTTTAGTCTAAATAATTCCAATCTTTAAAAAATACCTCACTTACAAACGTTAAAAACGTTTTGAGTTTTGTAATATGGAAAAATTCTTCCATACACATTTTCATTCTTTAGCTTGGTCCGACAATAATATTACAAAGAAATTTAATGCAGCATTTGATATTGAGCTGCAGTGATGCGTTATATATTAGGGCGTCCGATGATTTTTCTTTCGCGCTATTGTTTTTTCTGTTTAGAAATGGGATTGCGAGAAAAAAAGCTATGGTATGTTGGAGAGAGATTCACTAAGTTAAACCAAACATAATAAAAGATCAAAGGTGCAGCGTGTTAATTATCTGAGAGTCGATATGGTTTAACGCGAGTTACACTTCATTGTACTTTACGGAGCTGAAAACAGTGTAAGCATATCGGCCTTAAAGATCAAATTGCGTTCCAGCAGCGCATTACTACCGATGGGGAAACTGGGCTGTATCCCAGTGCCATATCCACTATGTGGCCTTAATTTTGATCCATCAATTCATCTCTTTCACGCCCTAAAGCATCATTTGTGGAAGAAAAAATTCAAATACCTGCTCATAAGTGACCTCACCGATTTCTTTGACCGTTAAAAGCAACCTTTTCGTGAGAAAGGCAACCAATATTTGTCCACCAAATAATTGCACGTTATCAATCATGATGATGATCAATAATTATATATTGGTGAGTAATTGACCTCCTCAATCAAATAGCAATTTATTTAACAAAATTGTAGATTCACGAAAGAAATTATAAGACAACCTCATAGATGAAAAACCTATCAGTGTAATCGTAAAGACTACGATCATGTCGAAATATGATGACCATTATGAAATAATTTTTGAATGGTTGACTTAGGACCAAATGTTTCAATGCAGAAAATTTTATTTCTGAATTTTCACAAAACTATTTTTCAATTCAGAACGTATTTATAAGCATATAGGGGCGCAATGTAAGCAAATCAGTTGGAACTGATGTAGAAGTGTTGCTGGTCCGTGAATTCATCTGATCTTTCTATTCCCTCGTAATCGATAAATTAGTGTTATACTTGCTTTGAAGTACAAAAACGTGAACTGTTTATCGTCTTCGGATTCGGTTGTATTCTTGATATTTGGTAAAAATGAACACTTGGCGGATTCGAAAGAAGTCAGCGCAAAAGAAAAAGCTCTCCGAAAATTTTCATCGTTTCATGATACAGTATCATCTCAAAAATAAGTATCTCGATAAATAGAACTTTTTTATAGGCCATACATTCCGAAAAATTTTACTTGAGCAAAAAAGGAATCAAATATTTCTAAAAATTACGTACTAGAAAAATTCGACCACTGAATTTCGTTCTTTCGTTTCATCAATGTTACGGAATAAGGCCTTGTTGTGTGATGTCTAGCCAGCACTACAGGAAAATTAGCAGTTAACTGTCAGTAAATACAGGAATTTGGATGGCAAAAAGTGGTTTGTATCGGTGTATTACGTTATTAATAAGTTAAAATAATTAGGAATAATAGCAGTCGGAAAAACGAAAGCCATCTAATAAAATTTATTGAATTTCTTTTCACAACATTATAATGACTAGTCATACCATTAAACAAAGTCGTTCAGAAACCTGGGTAATAATAGAATGCACTAACGACGTGTCGCACTTCATTTTCCAGACCGACATAGCTTTCGCCCTCAGCATAACATTGCAGTGAAACATGTGGACTAACAACTTTACCTAACAACTAATCGATTCTTCGTCAGCTATATAAAAATTTCACTAACAAAATTATTCCGTTCTATAACATATAGTAACGTTAAAATAGGGGTTCAACAAAGCGAGGTTATTTTTTCAAAGTTGTTAATTGCCACTCTTGAGAATATCCTGCGAAAATTGAAATGGAACGAAACGGGAGTGAAAATCGACGGTCGGCAACTCCACCATTTTTGGTTCGCCAATGATATCGTATTTATTACACCAAAGATTGAACAAACGAAACAAATGTTAGCCGACTTCGACAGTGCGTGTGGAGGAATTTCTTTCAAGTTAAACCTCCAAAAACGAACGATGTTCATGGAGAACAGATACGTTACTCGATGGAAAGAATATCTCTGAGTGCTCAAGCTATGTGTACCTAGCTTGTGAGATCAATATGATGAACGAAATAGCACCAGAGCTTAGCAGTAGTAGACCAGCGGCTTGGGGAACACATAAGAGCATCAAATTAATACTAGAGAGGACAAAGAAGATAAAGCTCCGAGCCAACCTTCTTGATACGACTGTTCTTCCTGTCTTAGGAATGCTTTAAAAACGTGGACTTCACGGAAGCAGGATGAACGTTCATTAAGCACAATAGAATGCTCTATTGAAAGTGTCATGTTTGACGTTTCCCGTATTACACAAGTGAAAGAGGAAATACGAAGTTCCGATCGACGTCAACGATCAAAAATCAGAGACACAACCGTACACGCCAAGCTTCCGAATACTAGGTGGGCCAGACACGTGATGCGCATGGATGATGACCGGTGGACACAAGCTGTAAGTGATTGGATCCCGATGGACATCAAACGCACTGCAGGAAGACCACCAGCCTGATGGTATGACCTCTACAACAAGACCCTAGAAAGGGATTATGGTGCGCAATGAATCCCTAGAGTGAAAAGAACTTATTGGACTACCCTCGCGCGCGATAGAGGAAAATGGGAGTTTTACTGGTGTCCGCTCGGCTTATTCGATGATCAACGGAAATCCAGTTAATCCAGCTAAGCATCTTTACTGTGGTAACAATCAAATCGTAATTTCATATTCATTACTTACATAGTTAGGTAGTGGAGTATAATGAATTGCTCGCTATTCTGTACAGTGAAATTTGCAGTCTGTATTAATTACAACCATTATCTAATTCTTTACGGTTGTTCAGAAATCTGAAAAACTATTAAGCTATGTTTGCTTAGAATTCCTTCTGATAATAACGATTCACTAGCATACCATGATATGTTGCTGCATATTTGTATGACGGACGCAATGGCGCAGTGTTGGAGGTGCCACAGTGATACGCAAGCGCGAATCAGTCTGCAGCTGCCTTTAGCCTACCAAGCCAACTATACCCGCAGGGTTGTTAAATTAGTACCGGAGAAATCTGGATACGATAAACAGTACTGATTAGGTGAAGAGAGGTCAGTTTGAGTCACTCTATAAACCAAGCTCGCCTTTAACTACTTCAATCTATCGCGCTCAACACGAATGCATAGGCGCATCCCGCAACAGAATTAATCAACATCAGAGCTTATCTTATCTTACTTGTGTACTCTAACTTCATAGATTTTTAGAATATCTACAGTGCTTATCAACCCGTATGTTCAACCGCTTGCGTAGAAGCATTGGCATCTGTGCGAGAAAGCGTTCGTTCCATTGTTATATAGAATTTTATTTATGTATCTTTTCAGTCAGTTATTTAGGCATTTACTTCACTAAAAAAGTTTTTTGAAATTTGTGACACTTCAGTAATTTTGAGCACAATATTTCGAGAAGTCTAACTAAATGGCTAAATGTATGACTAAATGAAAAAGAAAAAAATAAAAACAAGTGAACATAATATTGCATTGTTAGGTGTAAGTTTGTTGAAATTCAGTTACGAGTGATTTTAAATGGTCAAAATAGTATCGGCTCACGTCTCGATGGAATTCGAAAAGAACAGATTGAAAACAAGCAACAACTAGAAGAAAGTTTGAGAAACGCAGTTGATGACTTCAAGACAGCAATTCTTGAAAAAGCCATTCAAAACTCAATGGAATTGGAAAGGATAAAATTAAGGTGAACAATTGATATTCAGTGTCAATAATATGCTAAGTAGTAGTAGTGATTATGTTTCTAGAGAATTTTTTTTCAAAATGTATTTAAAAAATCGATCAAGTAAATAGAAGCAATAATGTTTTTGCTACGTAAGCACAGCCGATGAAAGACAGTCACTGAGAACAAAACTTAAGATAATTAAGATAATACAAAAGTGTGAAGAGGACAAAACATAGCTGTTTTGAAGAAAAAGCGGAAGTTAATTTTGTTAGTAGTGTCCAACGAACAAAAGTAGTGGAATAAAAAAATTAATCTTCTATTTGATCCAGAAACAAACATGAGAATTATTGTTTAGCACTGTATAAAAATGTAAGGGTTGCGGTACGAAGTGGACATTGCATCCTATTCATCGATACAGTCCTAGAAGAAATTTCAAACAATAACCAGTACAATAAAGCTTTGCATTAGAATTTCAAGCGGTTTTTTTCATTAGTTATTTTATGGTGATGTGCAAGGCAGTTGGAAGTAGTAACACTCTGTTGGTCAGAATCAACCTTCAGTGGAATTCCATACAAGACAATCAAGCTTCATCGCTTTTACCTTATAGCTCCATCATCATTTACTTGAATAGAATCTCGGACAGAATTTCATATTTATTGGCTTCATCAGCCTAAGGGAAGTGATTTCTTGAATTTGAGTTGCCTGAAAGTGGTAACCAAGCGTATGGAATTTAACTTATCGCAAGATTCACAAGTCGATTTCCTGTAAACGAGTTCTCCTCGCTATTTGATTTCCTTACATTACATAATGGTTCCTTTATACTGACTGTAGAGCTGAGGATGATGGTGAACATGATTCAAATGAAACCAATGCAGTTTCAGAAGATGATTCACTGTATTTCGTCGACAATCATACTTTTCCTTTGTGGTGATTAAGCATTCAAACTATACCTTATCGCAATGAGTAAATATACTGTTACGCATGGTCGGCAATTAACTGTACTGTATGCAAGTCAAGCACCTGTCATAACACTATTCTAACTAGGCTCACGAGAATTAGCATCAGAATCATCAGAGAACACTAACTTGATGAGGTTCGCCACCATAAGTCATAGTATAGAGCTTGCTGGCACTCAAACACTATCAAGAATCTTTATGAAGACTATTGACTTATTCGTAGTGCATTCTAGACGGAATAGCAAGATAAAAGCCTAACTAATTGTACACATTTTTTTATCTGTTCCACATTCCAATTGTATAATTAAATTTCGTAGTTTCGAAATTTAGCGTGTATTAGAAGCAGTCTTCCATCTAATGTAAAATACGTTGAGATTAACTGTAGAACAGTTACATCTACATTTTAATGAAGTGTATTGGAGAAATTTTTTCTCTTTTTTCTAAAGTTGTCCTCATGATTATATCTTGGAAAAAATTACTGGTTTTTTTTCAGCAAGAGAATATTTACGACGATTACAATGTATTAAATGTGCGACTTAGCAGAATGGAACAACTGGTATCAACACTAATGCAACAGTCAAACGGAGCGGAAGAAATGATAACGATTCAAAAAGAAGGCGATTCTACAAAAATCGAAGAAATATCGTCAAGCGGTGATTCAGTTCACAGTGTATTATCGGTTTCTTCTGGATCATCAGCTAGAGAACATGATGGAACGATGAAGGAAAGCAGAAAAGTGTCTGAAGCGGTGATACGACGTCAACTGAGGAACGACAAACTGAACAATGTGATCGAAGGAAATCAACGAAATACTACGCGCTTTTGATACAAGATTTTTATCGAAATCTCTTTTTCTATACCATTTTTCGTTGTTGTCGCCATTGCTGTAAGAGTTGTTGTCGATAGATTTTGAAAAGTTATACATCTATTAAAAGTTAATGCTATTCTTAGTTACAAACATGTTTATTTATTTTTTCCCCCACGAATAGCAGAAGTCCTGTTTTGTTTCATTGTTTGTCGTCTACTTTATTGTTAGCATAGTAATGTATATTATCGAAACTTCCGGTTTTAAATATTTTGTTCTATTCTTAAATAAACGCATTTTTTGCCTGCAGAAAAACAACTTGCTTTTGAAATGAGAAATCACAGGTTAACCGCCTTAATGTTTTTCTATGCAAATTTTTGCACGCCTTTCTAAATTTTTGAATAAAAAATTTTTGAATAATGAAAAATATTTGGATTATTGTTTGCCCCACCTCACGACTTTAATTTTGGTGAGGAAAATATATTGATGAAATCCGCTACGACCAGTAGTGGATTATCTGTTACTTAAAAGAAAAAATAAATATTTTTACTAAAAAACTTGTCCCTGTGGTTCAACGTTGTTGGCGAAACATTGATTACCTGTAAGACCATTTTCTAAAATCCAGCGGTTAAGTTGGTTTTTTTAATGTGGAATGTACACAAATCACTTGGGTGATAAGTGTTTTGATTACAAATGTCACTTTTACTTTTTCCATATCAGTCACAAAGAGTGTATTTTTCCATTTTAATCAAACTAAAATTAGTTTTTCAAAGAAAAAGCTGCTGGTGATAACAGACATTGTGGTGATAAGTGGTGCTTACTCATCCAAATATCAGGAAAAATTTGTACCTAAAAACATTCTCTTCCGTTACCGTTTAAAAATATTTGAAATAGGTTATTTTTATTATATATCTATGTAATATTAAAGACGCGTGAAGCAGTGGTGGAGGTGCTACAGTGATACGCAAACCCGAATCAGGCTTCACAGTCGCTCCACCCCCTTCCCCAAGCCCACCAAGTTCGCCATTTGTCCGGTGTCGGTAACTTGATCCAAGATAAAACAGCGTCAGCAATGACTTTGCTGAGAGTGGTAACTTAAGTCACTGTATAGACTAGGCTCGCATTCAATCATCTCTTGTTAATCACCATGAACACGAATGCGTAGGCGGAAAGCGCAACAGAGATTGATAAACACCGATTACTATCTTTGCTCATCTATATGAAACTCCAGAGCGAAATCTTGCGACATATAGGCTTGAATTCTGCCTTTAGCTTCAAGTTCTATGAATAATTCAGCTGTATGAAATATTGAAATCGTTCTACAACAAATTACCGTTGTTGAAAGTAAACAAAACAAAACTGTGAAGAATGAGACGGTCATAGTTTTCTCTGTTATCTCCATGGCATCTTCATAATTATTCTAGATGCGCAATGATTAAGTGTATTATTATTGAAGCTTTTTAATCTCCTTCATGAGTACTTAAAAGATTGGTTGTGTTTCAATTGCAGTATGTGCAAATTAAATATCTTGATTGTAGCCTTGTGAAGTCATATTCGAGGTTGGTATATAGAGTCTTATGGAGACCACAATACAATACAATCCCAGGCTTGGGTCTCTGCGGAACCGTCTTCTTCAAAACTTGAAAAATCTATATCAATTATGCGACCATTCAATCAAATCCTACCGTAGTTCTTACGAAAGAATTTTTTTCACTCTAAAGTTAATATATACCAACCTAGAGTATAGCTTACGAATAAGTAGCATTTGCTTGCATAAGTGTTTTTATACATTTAGAATTACCGTAGTTCTATTATTAACCTATGATGACAAATTTTTTTCTATCGTGCTTCAACCAAATATTGTTTATCACCAATATGCTCTTATCAATATGAATTGGCGTGTTGATGATTAAATGTGATGATAAGAATCTATCGATCGTTATCACATTGAAAATATGCATGTTCATTTTCCATCTTATAGTTTCCGTTTTCGTTTATTTTGTCGTTTTTTGCATTTTTTCTTCTCTTCTTATCCACTCGATGAATCACTGTCACATTTACGCGGTAATGTAAATAGCCATAAATCGGTCGGTGACTGGTTTCTATTTTGTTACACGATTAGTGTAGATGTATTATAACAACGTACTAGGAGGTTGTTACCTTTTTGGCAACACATCTTGTCTCGTCCGATGAAGTACGTACAATTTTCACGACCTCTATTAGCCTTGCCGTCGCCATCGTATACACATGGCTTTTGATCAAGACCATATAACTCAGTTATTTACGCATTTCCATAGTCAACTGTTTCAATTATTGGATTTTTCACATAATCTATAATGTACCAATATTCGAATGTAACAATATCACATTGTTATAGTCGATGATAATTCAACTTTTATTTACCATACCCTACCTCATAATATAAATGACCAATACACACAACCATTTACCGAGTGGTACTTTGAAAAATTACTGGCACATGTGTTTTGTCTAAGCGTTAATATATGCAATGGTAATCGAAATCATTGGGGCGATATGCTTATTATGCATTACTATTACAATTAAGAATTAATTATAAGTTGATCATCAAAAACAAAATGTTGACGTACACCTCGTATATTATTTATTCTTAATATTCCACTAGTGTACTGCTCAGCTAATAGAAACATTGAAAAGCACACAGCAATTATTCTTCTACCGAGATAAAGCTGTGAATGGTTGAGTGTTTGAGGTAGTTGCAATACCCTGTTCATTCATAAAATGTAATTCATTTATCAGCTATATTCAATAAGATTTCCACAAATTGATTCGACAACGTTATTGAACCGCTCCATTTTCAATCAGTGCTAAATATCAGCCGACGACAAAATTAGGTAAATCGTTGGTGATTGAGAAATAGTAGATTGGTTTTTCCCTGCTTTTCTCTTTTGGTTTTTTTCCTGCTTTTCTCTTTACAGACGATGCCTCAAAATCATTATAGTTAATGTGGGATATTTAGTAATCATTTTGTGACTATTATTAAAATTTTTCTATTAGTATCTCGATAGTGTGCCACAAATTTCTTCAATAAAGTATCTGTAAATCCAGATCACACGCAAATTTGTGAACCTTGAAGGTTTTTATGCAATGCGTAAGCATTTGATCACCTTACTTGCTTGTGTCACACAGATCAAAGCTCTTTTTAAGCTTCAGGATTTTTTTATAGCCACTGGTAGAATTCGCAATAAAGCAACCGTAGCTAGTAATGATATATAACGAAAAACTGCGTATATAATATTTTCACACTATATTATTGTTAAAAACGTAGTACTAATCAGATATCAATCTTTTTGAACTGTTATTTACAAAATGAGAGCACCTATGGAGATTATGAGGTAAAAAAGATTCCTACATGGATCGCGTTGTGAAATTACGGTAACGTAGAAGTCACAGGAATGACTCGGTTTTTTTCTTCACCTATTGAATAGGGTCTCACAAATCCAATAGTGATAGCTAATGGTAGCATGATTTTCATAAGAAGAGATATATAGAAACTATTATGTACAATACTGAACACATGCTTACCGTCAACGACTCCGACTCTCTCTACTCTTGTACTGACCACTACTGAACCGTTGGTCCTGCTACATCCTAAAGTAACTCATTGCGTTTTGTTAACAATGAAATCAAACAATAATTTTGAAAGATAATAGTTTAATAGATAGTTTAAATTCTTGAATTTAGGCGTTTATTTATATCTATTTTACTTCATTATTGAATTTTTTAGAATCATTTTTAGCTCCCTACCTTGAATATTATCGCAATATTTCTTATTCTAATCAAATTTTTTCCGTATCCTTAGCAAATACACATCTTATAATTTTTGTTTGAATTCTGTCAAGTTTTTTCACGCCCGAATTCAATTCCAAAACGGCTTTGATTCCCAAAAATACAAATAGAGGATGACTTGTGAAATCCTATCAAAATCATTCGAATTTTACAAATAAAAAAAATTAAATTCCTTAGTGGTACTAGTCTTTCTCAACAATTTTTGATCTCATCAAATATCAGTGCTTAAAATTTTTTATGTAATTTTTTTCAGTAAACTTTTTAAACGTCATTGTGTTTGATGTGTGCATTTCAGCTAAATAAGCGATATCATTAAAATTCATGTGGTTTGGTCGGTGGCTTGTGATCCTCAACTGTACCTCTGAAATACCTCAATTTTTTTTCAATTACCAATGTTTTAATTATGTGCATTATAGAAATTTCGTATAATATATTCAATAGTACCCGATTTCACGAATAATTTTAGTTGGTTTCTGTTTATCCTCGAAGGAGTGAACAACGCTATAAAATTAAACGTTATCAAACTGTGCAAAAATAAAATGACATACGTACATGAATACAATTAGATGTTTCACTTGAATATTTTATGGAAATAAAGTCTGAGCTACAGTAAAAATAAAATTTTAAGAAAAAATAATTTATTGGAAAATACGCTGAAACGCACACGTCCACTGAGGGGGGAAAAATTGCAATCATCCGATTAAGCATAAAATTCTATATTAATGCTACTAAATACGTATAGCACAGTAGAAAATTTTGAACTCATTCAAATCAGCCACTTTTGGTTATTTTAAACTACAATATCTACAGGATAGAATATTCTTCTAAAGATGTAATTCCTATGTAGCAAAGGCAATTCGAAGACATATTAGTTCAACATACGTTCACTTTCCAGGATATCAAGGCACTGAGGCAGTACATTAAATAATTTCCCTCACCGGTTCAGTTACGGTGCAGCAGAATTGGTTTGAAACGCATTATCCTGCACTTCTCTGAAATTACCGCTTTAGCAAAAATTCTGATTTTCAATCATACAAAAACCATAATCTTTTTCAATGCTACGTTTATATTGAGAAACTGAACGATGTCACGTCTCTTTTACAGTAATCTGTTAATGAAATATAATTTATCTAAACAAAAATAAAATAGATGTAGTGACTTTTAAAGTCGTTTTCTAAAGTTATGCAAAATCCCTAAATATTTCCTGCTGTTATGAAAATTTGAAAATTATGTGGTTGAAATAGGTATAAGACCAGTTATTTCAACGCATACAAGTTTTGTTGAAATCTTATTACAAAACTGATTTGTTTTTTTTTTGTTTTTATATGTCAGCTTTATCGTTGTATCAAATTTCTTCAATATGATTTCTACCTCCTTATCACGAATATTATAAAGTTTGCCAGTTTTCAAAGTAATCTGACTCATTTCAATTTTCATAATCACTTGTCGTGATCGGATTCTGTGATACTGTCGAGTTACAAAGCTCAATAAGTCTTTGACGAACAGTGCTTGCTCACCATTTCTGATTGTTCAATAGTTTCTTATCATCGTAAACCCTGTTTCCTCCTCAACATTGGCACTCAATCCAGAGCTTATATTCTTGCTATTTCAATATGACGATGTATTCCAAAATATATCATTTCTTATTGATATTGATTTTTATTTCAACTAAAAATTTATTCATCAGGAGTCAATCTGAATTTTTTCATCGTTTCTCGTCGAATCGCTATGAATAATGTGGATGGCATTAGTTTATAAAACACTGCGCTCCGATTAATGACTAACAATTTTTCACTAAAAAAAATCGGTGACTAATAGCTGCATAATATATATGTCAAAAAATATACTAGTAGACATTATCACTGATCTTCATCACCACAAATACGATATTTATTTAAATATTTAAAATTATACAAAAAATCTCTTGAAATTTGCCGACAGGACTCTGATGGATGAGGATAAAAGCATTAACGTTAACGTCATTTACCTTCATGTTCGAATGATCATAACATTCGTTGCCTTCTACGTATCGTGGTGTTTGAGTGCAGCAAGTCTACACAATCAAGACCAGTCTGCTGTCAAGTCAATGCTACTCAAATTCTACATTATTCTGGAATCAATTCATCGACATTTGATGGATCGACAGCTTGTTTTGCCTACGACACACTCGAAATTATCTATACTGTGTTAAAAATGCCTAATGTAGAGCGGGAACCATTCTCATATGGGTAGGATAGTTTCTTCTAGCCATTAAGCTTTTCCAATAATCTTTTCTACGCTATGAATAAGTCCACGCTCTTTTTTCTTTTTTTTAAATTAGTTGACACAAAAACAGCTATGGCTGTGACATTGAAGCTTGACTACAAACCGTTTTTTCAAGAGAAGGTGATCTTGTGATACCGTGATACTCGTTCATAGCAAAAGTTTAAATAACTCAAATTCGCTAGATCAAATTCATTTCAAGTTGGATGGTTAAATATAGTAGTTCGTCTATCTTGGAATAGTGGAGGGCAACATTTTCGCTCAGCCCTCATATGTACATCCCCGCAGTGAACCAATTCGAGATGCCATATATAAAAATCCATTCCTTTATATTATATTACAAACCAAAATCCATTGCTACTCTTCATTTTATTCGCATATTTTTATTACGTATACTGCTCTGTAAAAAGAAGAATTGTTGGTTTTCATTATAACATTATTCTTATAGTTTTACTATTTTCAATAATTTCGGATTTATTTCACGACAAAATAATAATTTTTATAGATTTTTACACATTATTTATTAGTTCGGGTTGTTCATTTTATTTGTAAGAAAAAACATGTTAATTTTATTTCTCATTTTTTTCTTGCACCATTCAGTTTGTCTTCAATCAAAATATTAAAATCATTCCTAGGGTGACTACAACACCATGCGATCAAAATTTCATTCTAGTAACAGAAGTACTTTAGCATATCCATTAAATATACTAATTGAATACGTTTCATTCATTTATAAATGACCTATTCTTTTTTTAAATTTTTATTTCTTATGCTTCTTCTCCACCATCCGACGTAGTCAATGTATCATCAATAGTTGAGTGTTGTTTTGTATTACTATCTTCTAATAATTTTATTGGTAATTTAGCGTGAAATCTAAAAGAGCGCATGTGTTGTTGCATTAGTGAGGTATTAATAGATGTAGATTGTCGGATTGTGATCTGGTTAACTCTGGTTCGAAACAATAGCGAAATTATAGGGCCAAACCAAGGATATGAGATTCTCGGACACGCCCATTAGTCGTCGTGTCCAACAATAAATAGCAGCAGATGGCATTGAACATAGTATATATATATCTGCCTACATATACATATCGACAGACTATCCATGTTAAAGTCAGAGTAACGACTTCACCAGCCTGATTATGGCTAACCGAATTACCGGACATAAACCATTCCCATAGGAAGAGATGTTATCCAATGCGTTTAATTGCAACAACATCATCGAACGTGACAAGGTTTTTCCACTTTTTGCAAATAAATCGTCTAAAATTTGCAAACAACTAGTGGCAAACTAATAATACTACATATATATATATATATATATATATATATATATATGACAAAATATAATTCTACTTCTTTCCATTAACTCACTAACAGGAAAGTATCATTTTGTTGCTTATTATGCATTTTTTTTGGTGAGCATATGGCAAATGTACATTGGTGATCGCGCAAAAATAAAAAACATAAAACTTCTTACCTGTTAGCCACTGATTTCTTGGACTTTCTTTTCTTATGACCATAATAAAATATTTTTAACAAAAATATAATATTCTGTGTCAACTTTACTTCATCTATTGAGTCATTGAAAGGTATCGCAATGAGATCGAAATTGGGTTTTCTTCTTCGTATCATATGAACGCTCTTGCGTATTACTATAGTAAT
>KN716802.1:34355-53271 GCA_000816705.1 Dictyocaulus viviparus | reverse complement strand
GACGACCCCTAACTGCCTCCCATGCGCTTCCTAGTCGTTCAATTGCGGGCTTTTGGAGGAATCGACAAGCAGGATACAATCCATATACACATAAGCACAAGTACGTACGCACACATAAATATTACTATGTGCATAGAGAAGGTATGAGTCGACCAGCACAGCAGAATCAAGGAGTCCTTCCCCTTAATCCACCCGCGTCTCAAGGCAAGTACACGGTCGCTTTTGGTCCGCGATTTGCCCACTATCCGCCATCTGGGGTCGCGCCACGTAGCCTCCCGACTAACCGGCTTGAGATCCCTCAGCGATGGAGATCCGTGGGGTAATACATATGTTTTAATATTACTGCACTGTCACCCAATTTCTTTCACACTTAGGCACTTTTGTAAATTTTTTAAAATTCTTATCCAAATTTTTACCTATTTGAAAGAATAGCTTAATTAGCGTTACAATCAAACTCGTACTCAATGATAGGCAACTATATGATGGGCATAGATTGAATACCATGTTCTTAGAGAGAATGAAGCTAGGCTCAAAGGATTCGGTAAAATCACTTTTGAGCTGGTCTTCGAAAAAAATTCTCTCCTCTGAAAACGATCTATTTTCTTCACTAAAACCTCTAGCATCACTTTTCACTTTCATCAAATTTTCGCTTCCTATTTTTGTAATCCTGTTTTATAACACTGCGTTGTCAGGATATTTTGCTAGTTATATTATTGTTATTTTGACACAAAACTTTAATTGCCGAAATGCTAGGTACACGAACAAGTACAACGAAATTCATGATCCACTCCCAATGAGCAATATTCGCTATCTATCTATCTACCTACCCAATTTCTTGAGATCTGTGTTACAGCACAATTACTAGCGCCAGGTAGCCTACAACAACAATTCCTTTATTAACTCAACTTCTCCACAAGGAGTTCTACAATTCGGCCGACACTACGATCACTGCGTGTGCTATTTGATTCATCAAATCACTTTTTAGCTGGCAGTAGTTTTCCTCTGAAAGTTTCGCAGTTTCGCAGTTTCCAATAATGATCGTCTTAAGAGAGTGCTTCTCAGGTCGCAGCAAATGGCTTTCACCGGCGGCCAATGTAGAGCGTAGTTGTGATTGTCCAATGCATAAAATGGCCGTAAGCTTCGTACTTTGCAGTAGCCATTTTATTATAAATGCGAGAAATGATTACATGGCCGTATTCAAATGTTTGCTCTATCTCAGTCGAAGATCACGATGACCTTCATAATACAAAGCTCCGTGACAAATCTTGTAGTGTAACAGTGGGCAGCTGCATTCAGATGACTACTACCTTTGCCGTGCTAGGGAACAATAAAAGAGAGAGTCGATGAGAAAGCTGTAGTCTCAAGCTGGAGCTACAGTCGCACTATCGTTTTTTACAAGTGAAATTCACTTATTATTCTCCTGTTAATTAGTTTGTTTCCTGAAATTAGTCAGAAATACTACATGCGAAGCATATTTGAGCCGTAAAAGGACACTAATATTACTTCGACAAGTGAATTGGACTGGAGCTGCGAAATTGATCCGATCTTCGAATCTGTGTGACTTTTTGAGATCATCATTCATTCACTGTTTCCATAATACTGACCGCGTAATTCGCTTTGAAAAAAAAAATCAAAACTATACTAAAATTGATTAACAGATGCTGAGGTCCTACGAAAACGAACTTGGAAGGTTTGTAATCACTAGTGAACATGATTTTTATGTATTCAATTTGCTGTTCACTTCATTCTTGATTTGGCTTTATATAAAAAAAAATTGAGATGTCTGTTTATGCCATAGTTGTCTTATCATCGATATTTACAGCAAAGTTCTTTTCAGTTTGCAGGAAAGCCCAAATTTGCACCAAGGAAGCAATATATTATCCAAACGCTTAGAATCTAACGAAATTTGGAAACGGCAAGTTTTCAATTCTTGGATATGCGATCGATATCTGCATTAGTCGTGCCTTTAGAAGATTTCTATGCTCAACAGCTAGCCTCTTCTTTATATTGCGGGGAAGTGAATTACTATGGAGGATACGTGGTGTGTTCGCCCGCAATGGTTATTGGGGCCACATTGATAATATATTTCAGCTTTTTTTCGCTTGCCTCAATCTTCAAGTATCCTTATTATTCGTACTTAAACGCCTATGACATTAATAGTAACTAATATATTTGCGTTTCAAGAATGTCGCGATCTCGCTATTGAAAAATGCATTCTGACCAACACTACAGGTTGGAGAATCAATCGATAATGGTAATTTTTTGGGGTTAAGGATATAATCGAATGATGTTTAAATCATATGTCAGAATCACATATGGCAAAACTAGTAGTCAAAATAATAGTGATATGTTTAGCACTATTCCAGCAAATTTTTATGTTAACTTACTGCTTACAAAAATTCCGATCATTTAGCACTGTTCTTGAAAATAGAATCAGTGATCTATGCAAGCATAGAAATGACCTTCAGGACATCTTTCTCTCATAAAACCATATCGGAATATCGCAACAGCGGTAACAGGACGTTCCAACCGCATGCACTTGTTATTCATTGTGGATCAAAGTGCATTTCACGCAGTACAACTAGAGATTTATGACGAAACAGAGTTAAATTTCGTGCATAAGACTTCCCTCGGATTCTAATGATTTTAACATTGTGTCGAAGTTAGGTATTCTTTGAAACATTATTATTTTCATGGTCATTCCATGCAAGAAGACCGCTTTGTTATTACTCCCAGCCTTTATAAACTTAAATGACAAAAATGTGCTTTGCTTGACATTTTTTAATGGCATATATAAAAAATACATCAACTGATCGGGAGAAGAATTTTGTAGCCATATCACAATATAGTTGTGCACCATAACTCATTGCCTCATAAAATTACACCGAATGGTTGCGTTGATTTCTTTCCTTAATAAAGCCGACTCGTTTGATAAACTTATTCTCGTTTCTCGACTTCTAGCAGCCGCCGCCGCCATCTCACTAGCCAGTCTTAAAATCGATCACTGGACGGAATATGTTTTCTATTCTCTTCCAACGCTGTTAGAAGATGCACTACACGTACATCTAAGTTTTAGCAATGAAGACGTTGAAATACATTGTTCTCGATTTTGTTTTATAAATTTTAAATTGAATAATTTTTGTAAGCATACTTGATCATAATGTATGTATGAAGAGTTTCGACTTAAAAGCACTCCGTTAACTTCGAGTCCTCATATAAACACTCTTCTCATCTCACAGCACAGTTAATTGGCAGCTCGACGCCCTGATTGAGCTTATAAGTGAATCACGCGTTTACATGAAGGTCTTCCAAGTAACTTTATAGTTGGTTGTTTTTTACAGACATTTAATAACTTTCGCAGTTGTACATTTCGTCAGCACTTTCGTTGTTTCACCTCAATTTATTCACACATCACGACATCGTCAAATAGGATCACATAAACTTGTGCGTGCTTCCAATTGAAGCTGTCATTTTAATGTAGTACTGCATAAGTAGAATTGAGCAGTAGCTCGAAACACGGCTATTTTTCTTTAGTATAGAAATGTTTCATCAGAGTTGCAATTTTTTGATTCGCGTTTATCATGACTTTTTCTATTATTTATTGTTGCCTTAAATAGAAATTTTTTAAATATTTCTCATGTCGGATCTTTCGTATTTTTTCTGAAAAATTCCAAATTCCTTTCTGTGACCACACAAGCTTATAAATTTTTCACTGTTTCCTCAAAATTTCACTAATTTTTTCTTCTTGTTGATCATTTTATCATTTATTCATCTTCTCTTTAACATTACTTTCTACCATAACAATCATAATTATTTAACGGATCATGGAAAAAAAACACAGTATTTAACAGAAATTTAAAAGAATTTGTAGAATTTTATCCAAAATAAAAACGTGATAGTAAATCATTTTTTGTCAAATAATAATAACAATTGTCGTGTTTTGTTTGCTGCCCAACCGCAATGTGTAATCTACCAGAAACGATTGTTTGACAACTTTGTTCAATTACTTGAGGTAAAAAGAAATAAAAGTTTTACAGTGTTTTGAGGTAACTAAGTAGTTAATGAATCAATAAGGAAACAATTAAACAAATAAATAATTAAGCATATATAGTTATATACATACATGGTAATAATCTAAAAATTTTCTATTTAAACTTTTTTTTTCTTCAACACCATATGTCACAGATTGTCTTCATTCCGTTCACGTAAGCATTTCATATGAATGGCTTCCTTCAAGAAACATATCTATTGCATAGCTTCGAATTAATGTGGAAATCTCCATATAATACAATTGTGTGGGTTGTTTTTCGGAAGTAAATTACTAAAGTTCAGGCTTTCACCAATTTTTATACGAGCACTTTTTTCTTACTATGAATTCTTTAGGCGGTCCAAGCGTTAAGACATCCTTCATTTGACACAAGTAGAATACTGAGTGATTTTATGTTGATATCTGAGCACGAGACGGCGTTCGACAGCTGGTAGTTTTCGATTTCTGTGATACGCTCATAGGTGGCTTCATCATGTAGCGAAATTTTTGTTTTTATTTAGCAAATTGACATTAACTCGCATGAAATTCCATTCAATTTCGTTCTACGATTCGAAGTGGTACCGTACTGATTACGCTGCCATACTTGTAATTTTACTCCAATGCCAGATTGCCAAAAACGAACATTCTTATTAATATTATTACTACTTTAACTGTTTATTGCTTATAGTTACTATAATAAGGATTCATTTATTATTCCTGAGCCTTCCCACCAATTACAGGACTTTTTCATGTGAATACTTCTGCTGTTGAGGAAAGAAGCATTCCATACGCACACAACTTCTTATTTATACGTATTTTAATGTGATGCCTTTTTAGAAATTCCACCTTGAAGCAAATATTTGATTGCTCCATCTGTTTTTTGCGCTAAACTTTTGATTTTGATCTTTATGTTCTAAAAACTATACATTTATTTCAACTGTTATTTTTTCTCGTATTATTGGTATCGACTGATTTTCAGATGCTAGAGAAAGCACAAATACAATTTAAAGTGAAAATACAAAGATTAAAGCTATGGGAGAAAATGTTTGTCTGCGGTTCTGACGCATCTATTGGTGAATGGGATCCACTCAAAGCTTTACCACTTACTAAGACGCCAACTGACAGGTATATATACAGTAAGATGAGCTTCGACATGAATCAGTTCATGCGGTGTGCTCCTAAGAACTTATGTTTAACATGATATCGTGGTGATTGAATGAGGAGCTGATCAATAGACCAACTTGAGTTGACCACTATTTACAAGACAAATGCTGCTCATATTCACCAAATTCCTACGATACTAATTTGCCAAATCCGGATGGATGCTGGATTGGATATACCTGAATGCGTCCGCGAACATTCATACACTAATTCTAGCTACGTATTACTGTAGTACTTCCAGCAGTGGGCCATACTATCTTATGTATATGCCTGCACGTGGCATTCAAATCAATATGTTACAAAACTTCTTTTTTCTTCGAAAAGAAATCAAAATGATTGCATATCCAAGTAATTATTTCCAAAATAAATGCAGCCATTCATTTTTCATGAATGAGTTTCAGTTATTACTATCAATATTCTAACTCATTATACGATTTCTCATGCTTTTATTTTGTTCTCAAAAGTTTCCTTTATTAACATTAGTAACTTCAAATGTTCTCAAAATCCACGAAATTCCGAAATTATTCGCTCTTTATCTGATATATGATTTTTTTGTACTTTTTCTATTTATTTGCGTCTGAAAGAAGGACACGAATTTCATAGCTTTTAGATATTTTAAGTTTTTCTAGAAACTTATTTTGAAAAGACTTCTTGGTTTGAAATGGAAAAAATTGTACAATATTGTTAATGTGAATAATTTCTCAACCACTTTAGTGTCTACTGTACTACCCAAAGAGATGTTTCAGCGATATCTGGTCTGGAACAACTACAATCTGTGATCCGACGAAAGAGCTTAAATTTCGTTATTTGGTTGGTTACTACCTTGATCCGTGTGATGACGTCACCAAAGAACTACTTATAGTTCACAAGTGAGGAAATATTGAACACTTTTAGAACTTTCAAAGAATGAAATAGTAGAATGATTCATGATGTAAATATTTATAAGCGAAATAAGGGTCATTCGGAAACTTTTGTTCTGTAGGAGCAACTGTAACGAGAAGTGTTTTTTTTATTCTATATTAAGTGAGGTATGCGACAGATAATTTTTTCGTGTAGATGGGAATCATTTCTTCATCCAAGAGCTGTTCAACCGTTATCTTGTCAAAAGATTACTACAAACGACGTATTTGGCAACTATTGTAAGTATTAAGTAAGATTTCATAAAATTTTATTAATAATAACTATCAATAATGTTCGAGATTCTCGTTACATTTATGTTATCAGCATGCTACTCAATGTAACAAAAAAGATTTTGTTATATTTAGCCGGCAGTACTTTATTGTCTGACGGATGGATTATCCACAAAGAAGAGAACATAGTTCTGCTAAGAATTCACGGCGAGGTATATGATTTAAAATTCATACAGTCTCAAAGAAAACCTTATAAATGTTTTTTTTTCAGGCTTTGAAATTTTATAAGCCGTCTCGGAGTTTTAAAGAGCATCGCGTGAAAATCGTCCCGTTTGATGTGCGCTTTAAAGAGGTTTGTTTAATTTCAATCTTATTGTGTTTCCATGAAATACGTAACGACCATCAATTTAGCATGAAGCAATGTCTTCAAAAGAGAAAGAGGATGAGGAGAAACCATCCTAAAGAATAAGCAAATATGTGTTTAGTAACATATTCAATATCTAGTTTTAAGTGAAAGTCATAAAAGGATTGTGTTGCTATGTTTTGCACGTTTCCTTTTGTTTTTTGTCTTTCAGAATTATATATCTGAATGACTCATATATTCCACTGAACTGATCAATGGCTGGTCAATTAAAGAGTAGAATTTACTCAAATTGGATTTAATATCATAAATAACAATAGAAGTTATATAATTTTACTAACGTTACAGATTTTTTCCTATGAGGATCGACACACACATAAGGGAAAGTTGTGGAGGGCGTCCTCTGTCTACCAAAACACTGTATTCATCTCATTGTCATACGCTTTACACATCATTTTTATTGATAATGATGGTAGCGTTGAGCATGAATTAGCTTCTGCATTTATTGTGGCATATGACAGTAGTTTCGTGGCTTTTTTCATCCCCATCATTGTCCATCAAAAGTTTTATAAAGCTTCGAACGTCAACTTTATTCTACAACATTCATTGAACGGTTGATTGACCGAAAATATTAGTCATTGGAAAAAGGAAAACGAAAGCTCCTCTCAATGCTTACGGTTTGCAATCATAGTGATTGTGTATTGTTTAGTGGTTGACCATGAAATAATATTCAATTATCAAAAGCATAAGATAATGTTGGAGAGGAAAAAGAACCTAGCATATTACTTACAATTGATGAATAAAAGAGTAAACATAGAGAAGACTTATCAACTAGATGATCTTATATAATGGTCTGCTCACCTAATGAAGCTACTGTTTTCGATGTAATCGAAATTTCCGCTAGAGCTTTTTCTGAACCTATGCATGCATAAGGATTCCCGTATCAGAAGAAAACGATATTGTATGACGCCTTCTCTTTGAACACACTGTTTTCAGCTCCAAATTTCTTTCCAAATGCATGAATCCTTCCTTTATAGTGTTATTGTTTGAGTGATGTGATATGCTCTATCTTCCTATTTGTTTCAGTCCCCTCAAATAATTGCAATTCAGCTCGAGAGTGTTGATGAGAGCTCTATCCCAGACAACGACCCAGTACTTCCGGATGTGCCAAGTTTTTCCAATACACTACTATCTGTGAGTCTAACATAAAGTAAAAATTGGCAGTTCTTATAAGCGTATCGGTTACTTCACGCCTATCTTTAGCTGATCATTCGCTTACGTTACGTAGTCTTACCTTAGTGGACAACCATTTTCCGTACGAAAAAATCACGATGGAATTATGACAATAAAATTGCCCTTAATATGTATTGCTTTAGGTTGCAAGCAGAGAGGATCCAATTTTCGGTCAACAATACATTAACGGATCGGTTTTTCGGAATCATATTGATTATTTGATTTTCAAGACTCGTACAGTTTCGTTGGAGCACTTAGTGAGCTGATTTGGTAGTTAATAAACAACGATGTAACAATGAGAGGTGTTCACTCTTAACTTTTTGCAATCAGTTTATTAGACGATTTTGAAGATAACGAAAGAATGGATTTTACTCAAAATTATTAGTCAGTAAAACACAAGCTAATTACCGTATCATTGATTTAAAAAAGCAAATCCAGCAATTTTTTTCTTCGTAGCACATCAGAAAATATTAAGGCGTTTCGAATTGAACTCTTTATCGGAACGGATCGTATTGGATTAGCGTATGCATTACCTGCTGCTCTTCCAGATTTGTATGGAAAAGCCACATTTCCAATAATATCGTTGAAAAATATCCCTATAGGACAGATTGACAGTGGAGTTTCAATTTTCTTATGATGATCATTTTTTATATTGTATCAATCATGAAGTAATGTTTCCAGTTGATTATATGCTCGTGAAAGCTTTAAATATGGACCGATCGATTCGTGATCAAATTGCTGTATCCTGGGGCCGATATTGGAAAAAACGTAGCACTATCGAGGTCGGGCATCGAGGAATGGGCAGTTCATACACAAAGTGCATTGATAAAATACATTGTGTCTTTTCATAATCACACAACTAAATGCAGCGCGTAGCGCGGTGGTGTAGAACGTATTGTAGTGATGATCCCTCAGACCTCAGTCAGACCTGCTGCCAGAATAGTCTAAGAGTGTAAGCAACATTGACTTGGTAAAATTGGTTTCCCATATTAAGGTGTAGACTACCGCGCGATATCATGCCGAAAATAAGTGTGTGGCGCATACCTCACGGTTGAATTACACTGATGTTCATAGTTATCCGTATTTTACCTAGACAATATTAGAAAATTAATTGCAGACCGATTGCAAAGTTTTCTATTTTTTAAAATGTTCAGCATTGGTTTTTCAACAAATTCGAATCTTAGGCAAAAATTAATAGATTTGGTCGTTTTTGTTTCAGATGATCTGCAAAGCTACGGTATCTTCAGTGCATGACTGAGTGTAAAAATTGCAATTTTTAGTTTTGAAATGTTTTCGAATAAGGTTGCCATATTGTTGTAATTAGGATGGCTGTCGCTCGAGAAAATACTGTCTATTCATTAAGTAAAGCTGCAAAAAATGGAGCTGATTTTGTCGAGTTCGATGTCCAACTGACCAAGGTGAGTGCAGTATTTACTACATGATAACTTATACAAGCATAAAATAACTGGCTCTTATCTCTGATTATATCGGTTGTTTTATATCTTAGTAGTATTTTGATATTTTTTCTATTTGGCTCTTACGGAATGTACGGATCCACTACTGCGATGACTTTTCTACATTTCATTTGTTCACACTATATCAAGCTGTTCATAAATTGATATCGGATTGTGACTCAATTTCTTCATCTTTATAACCTTTGAATACGTTGTGACTTGTATCCTCTATTTATATGTCTTAATATGAGGGATATTTCACACATGCTAGCCTCGCGTACGTAAAGTGATCTGATATGTGATGGATGCATTTGAATGCTTGTGGAGGATTCGACCGTTAACACAATAAAGGTTGCTGACACTTTTCTGTTGGTGATGATAATGAATGAAGAGCCTTGGAAGGTAGGACTGGAAAGATATGAAATCCACAAAAGATGGAATCCATAGGAATTGAATGACTATGAAAAATACTGTCGTTCCGAAGTGTCCACAGCGCTTCTTCAGCTGAATGCAAATAGTCTATTTTCTAGACGTATTTTGATTAACTGCGAGGACTGCATCGTCTTTGATCAACGATTGTCTTGATGTCTGGACTGCCATAGAGCTCTCTATCATTTCCTTAATTTACGTCGTGCTAATTGTTTGGTAATTCCCATGTGTTATAATGCATCACAACCTCATGGGCTGGAGCAGAGCGACTACTTCAGTGAATACTAGCAGCATAACAATGAAATCGATTAGAACTTAAACGGCTACACATCTAATTGAGTGACAGTAGTTTATCAGCCCTCCTTGCTTACATACAACCACAGGTCACATTACGATCAGTTAAACAGCTGACATAACAAGCTTTCTTAACTCACTGTATTTGTTCAACTTCTAGCCTATGCATTACAATTTCCTCAACAATTTCGACATCTTCCATTAGGAGACATGTTTTAGAATCCAAGCATTTCTGAGCTGGCTGAAACAATATCATTTTTAAAACAAGAACTTTAATCAGAGCTAACTAGAGTCGGTTTTTTTAATTAAAATTGGACAAATGTAGATAGTTTTTCGATAGACGAGCAGCTTCTTTCCCTGCACAAAAATTAAAAATCCCACATTTGAAGGGATCAACTCCTTTTTTCCCTCTCATTGACCTGTCCTCCGAGCTATTTACATTTTCATTGTTAAAGAAAAGTGTTCCTAGAAAATTTTCATTCTCAAAAAGAAATTTAGCTAAAAATAATAAGCGCCGCCGTCTTGATAAAGATCAAGTTGCGAGATATAAATTCTTGTTCTGGTCAATAAATAAGCGGTGAACAGCTGTTTGGTGACAAACGAAGAAAAATCTTGGGCACACTGATCTTAGAACACAACGAAACAAAATGGCTGTATGACACTGTTTGTCCAGTAGCCTTTACATATGCTCTACTCTCTATTACGTAAAACGAAATGATGACAAAGTTATGAGAAGCGACTCAGGTTGAATGAGACGTCATTGTTGGTAGGCAAAACTAGCATTCCCAAGGCGTTTCATAGAGGGTGCTTCTTGCTTCGCACCGACTGGGACTGCTAGAACAAACCTGTAAAACAAGGGCTTTATATATTCTTGTGTTCGTATTAAATTCTATGTTGCCGCCTTTTCGGTTAACAATATAGTAAATTTGGGAATATACACAAAACGTGAATTAAAATCGACTTCTAGGGTTTCTGCCCAGATCGCGTATCTGCTAAACTGAATCGCCGATTTACATGGAAGTCTTTTGACGGAATAGCTCTCGTGTAGAAAAGAAAAATTTAAGGATAGTAGAGGGCGTCGTGCACATTTATCCCGCTCGCTGTGCTTGCTAGGTGTACTCTACTGTTCATGGAGACTGTTTCTCACGCATATCGATAACCTGGTATCAAACAGCTGAATGCTATTAGAACTCGAACAAAAATACAGCTTTTTCATAAGACCTTTATCACATGCATAAAAAGAGTGGCTCGACAAGGCAGAATTATATTGTTGAAACAGTCTTTTTTTTGCCGCACTCCAGCAAAGAGTGGTTTTACTTACTTGGAATAAGAAGAGCACATGCATTTTTGAGAAGTTTTAACCAAATTTTCATTTTGTGGATAACACCGCTATCTTTTCAAGAAGCACCGGAGAAATAGAGAAGATATCGACTTCTTACGCTTACCTTACACATCCAGCGAACGGTGAAGCAACATATAGAAAGAATTATATAGAAGAAGGACAACAAAAAAGTCGCATTCGGCTTTATTGAAACATGCGCCTGTCTAAGCGTCTTGCCCTTGAACGACAGACTACCCAACTACCCAAGGGAAAAGAGGTGGTATTCATGACTAACGTAAATTGGTAGCCCTAACATGGGGTAATGGGGTGGGCCAAGAGTATGCAACTATATTGGTGGAAATCAACTAACATTGACGACAAATACGAATGAATAAGCAAATGGAAATCATACTAGTCTGAAAAGGAGAACATACAATACGACCATAAAACGATCCAAGTAAGCATTTGTCTCATTGCATTATAGAATTTCCTCGCTTTCTTCTTCACTACTTTTCATGATGGTCATCAAGTGCTAGTTTAAAATAGCTTGTAATAATATAATGTCAACCGAATAATTGAGCAGTATCTTGAATAGCGACCTTTACAATATACTCCAGTCGTTTATCTTTAACTGCATGCTTTCTTTATGCTTAAATAACGTTTTTTATTCTATTACCACATTAATTTACTTCATAGTTTTGGCTGAGTAAATATTATCAACGTTACATCATAATATTTTCAATTATTTCAGTTTAGAGTTCTTCTTTGTAAGTAGATCGTAAGAAGTGAAGTTGGTTGAAGAACTGTATGGACTGGTAAAATACACTTCTGTAAAAATATTTCACTTAAGGTAGATAAATGCCGAGCTGTCTTACGAAAGCTTCGTCTTTGTTGGATTCATCAGGTGCTTCTTTTTCTACTGCGTGTCATGTAGATTTCGCCGTTGATGTGCTCATCACAAAGACATTAGAGGTGCTCTTGTAGACAGAAGCTCCTTCAAATACAAAAATTTGAGATGTTATTGGTAGTTTTGCATGGTCGAAGTCTTTTATCTTCCAATTTTAAATTTAACCAGTGCATTATCATACCTGGATGGCGCTCGTTTTGAAGATCAGGACATTTTTGTCATTCTCAATTCTTATATATTAGAATTATCAATCTTATTTTACATAATATTGGAAATGTTTGTATTAATAGAGGTTTAACGGCACAATTTTCACATTAATCCACTTGGAGACTGCAACGTCCGCACTATTCTATCAGTAATTCCAGCTCCGTTATATAAGATAATAAAGATAAAACAAGATAATATTAATAATTATCTTCGCTGTGAAACAAGGCCATGCTTAAGTATGAAGCATTTTCCTGGCTTATCCTTGCTGTTCTGGTCTAAGTCAATAATTTCTTTACAGATTCACGCACTGATATCCTAATTCTCATGCAAAGATTGTTGTCCTGACTTCAAAATTGACTTTTTTAACTGACTTTTTGCGGTATCATGTTTTCAACAAAAATTATTTACACACTTTTCGACGTCACCTGAATATATGAAGCGAAAGCCAACCGAAATGCTCTACTCCTTGTAATGATTCTCAACTTATTTTCCGTATGTTAAAGCAGATGGATCACCATTTACAATTACATTATAAGTAGTACTACCTCATGCAAACTACAATATATCATAATCTTCTCTACTGGTTACTTTTTTTTGAATGAAAAAATCGTTTAATAGTGCTGAACAAGTCTTTCATTCTATGTTATGAAGTTTTTCTTTTTTCATAGTGATTGTTATGTTGTGCAGCATCATTCAGTTCTTCCAAGATTTCTGTAGAATGTGATTTAGTTTGGTACGCTATCCATAGTTTCTCACTCTGCATGGATGTATGTTTAGTAACATCTGTCACTCACAGCATATGGCTACATAAAATCGCTAAAAGTCTTCGGCAGAAATTTCTATTTCAAATATGTTTTTTAAGAATAGTGATTCTCGTTGGGTAGCAGTTCGAATGTTATTTGAAAATGATTTCTTAAACAGGACATGCAGCCTGTTATTTATCACGACTTTCATGTACTTGTTGAAGTTAGACCGGTAAAGTAAAAAAAATTTCTTACAAACGAAACACCGGCATCATCAACTTGCTATCAAGGTAAACGTTTCGAAAAATTATCATTTGAATATTATGCAAATTACTTTACTTTTATAGGACTTAAATCTTGATCAACTTCATCTTTTACACCTTGAACATCCAGCTGAGCGATTAAATAAAACATGGCGCGTTACACCAAGTGAAGAAGAATGCGACCAAATAGATACTAATCCATTCCCACACTTAAAGGATGTGTTTAGTTCCGTTGATAGTGACGTTGGTTTCAACATAGAAGTCAAATATCCAATGAAAATGAAGGTATCTTCACATTAATGGTTCTATTTATTGATATGACCTGTAATATGATTTAGAATTGAACTTTTATTCAAACAGCAACAATTTTCAGGATGGCACACACGAATGTCCTGCATACATTGAACGCAACGATTTCGTTGATGTAATTCTGAGGAATGTACTCGAAAGTGCTGGAAAAAGACGAGTAATATTTTCGAGCTTTGATCCGGATGTTTGCACCTTGTGAGTTTCCTCACGAAATATTTTACAGCATATCATTAAAAACGTAGCGATATGATATTCCTTCACAATATTGCCTGTTCATTATTGGTACTGGTTCTTAAACCAATCAGTTCAATTTTCATTCTGAGTTTTTAATATTTTCATCGTAGATATCATATTCAAACATAATATACAAATGGAGATCTGAAAAATATATTCGAAGTGATCAAAATAAATACTATAATTCTTCAATGTTCAGAATAGCGCTTAAACAGCATATTTATCCAGTAATGTTTCTAGTGATAGGAACAACCAAACGATATGTTCCATTCCAGGTAACTTGAATAAATGATTACTTAATTCAAACGCGTTTTGATGGCAATGAAAAAATTTTGAAGCAACTGATAAGAATACCAACTTACACGACGTTATGGAAAATGCAGTTTTTTAGGATATCCGTTCCGATTGTTCGAAAATTGCCGTCAACTTTGCAGCGGGTAATGGACTGCTTGGGGTTAACTTCCATAGTGAAGAGCTGCTTCAGGCAAAGTATTCATCTAACAATTTTACTATTGAAATGCTAAACGTAACTATTATTTAGAATGCATCACCTCTTCGTAGCGCTGAAAAATTTAATCTTGTCAAGTTTGTGTGGGGTGATGATCTGAACATTAAGAAGAATGTGGAATTCTTCAGAGAGCTTCATGTGGATGGTGTTATTTATGACAGGCAAGTATACTGGTAAAGAGGTTGTTTAAAAAAGCACACTTGATTACTTATGGTGGTGCGACAATATTTTTGCTCAAGAATAATTTTCAGATTTTACTTCTATTGAATAACCATGATTTTGATATTGAAGAAAATTTTTTGTCTCGAAACTTTTGATCGTTTTTTCGCCAACCGTTTAGATATCATATGAAATTCAGTTCAACTCGTTTTTTTTCCTACGAAAATTTTGTTCATTGTGTGTTATTAAAATTAGTGTGGGCGCAAGCGATTAAAATATGTCATTTCTTGAATCGGAGAAGTCGTACCACGACAGAACACGTTCGTTGTCGAGGATAATTCGAGGGCTTCGTTACCTATCGAAACACCAGAGTGTGTGAGTAACTAATAAAATAAAGGTTGTTTTCAAAAGAAAAAAAAGTATTTTTAAACATTTCAGAGTCGATCGCCTACACCAGAAGAAGTGTTTACAGAAACTACAGTGCAAGATTTGAGCGCTTGATTCCGAAGCTATCAGTGCGGATAATTGAGAAATCATCCCTAGTCTAATACTTAAGACAGAACCAATAATTCCTGAATTTCATGCACATACTACAAGTAGTTCATGTGGCATTGTATATAAAAATTCCTATGAAGCGTGCTCATGTGTGGTATCAATATTGTTGCAGGAATCTAAAATCCATTTCAAAGTAAAGTATCAGTAGATCTTTGGAAGACCTCTTTAAAAATTTTTTTCTCCTCCTTCATAATGTGCACGAAGTTTAAACCTTTAGAGAATTTGGGATTTGATTTCAAAACATTCCACAATGTATATTAAAATAACAATGGACAATATAGATTATACGTTGTTATGTCTCTTTTTACGGTAAGCAGTGTAATCATCCATGCTGTATCAAAACCTTTCAAGTCCTCACCGACCGTTTCGTTGTATTTCGATAACTCAATCAGACTAAAAGATACTCCAGCATCTCTAATGGACATAAAATTGAATTGTTCAATCTTGGTTTCTGATGAAGGCAATGCATTTGGATAGAACATGTTCGAGGGTTTGCTACTTTTTCGCGTCGTTAATGTGTTTTTGCGTAGCTATTAATATACATTTGTAAATTTTTCCATAGATCTGAGAAACGGAGCAGGCAAATATCTCGAAGAAAACTCATAGCATTTGAAATAGACAAATTCGTAGGAATATTCAAATCTCGCTCAAAAATCTGTATTAACTTCGCTTCAGTGACGAAAAAATGTGGCACGATTGTGCAAATAGTAGCAGTATAACAGTATAAAGCAATAATTTTTGATAATTTAGACGTTGAGTTTTTGCTGCTTCATTAAGACACGATCACTTGGATTCCTTGGATCATCGATAGAGTCGAGCGAACATCAGTGAAACTTTCATTTCCCCATATTGTAAACGAAGATAATTCAATGGATTAGTTTTGCTCTAGGAATTAATTGGACATCTTAGTCCCTTTAAAGGACGTTCGTGGAAAGTTCTGACCATCGGCTTGGTGTTATCCCTGCATTGAGTTTGATGACTAGTGAAATTCAATCAATGACAGGTCGTGCCTGCCGGCCATTGTTTGGTATGCATCACGTTTTTCGCTCACCTAATATTCGATAGCTTGACGTGTAAGGTAGCGTTCCGGATCTTCGGTGGATGATCTTGGTCTGAACTTCGGAATGCCTTTCTCACTTGTGTGGCACAGAAAACTTCTAACATCATTTTGATAGAGCAGTGGATTGTGCTCTTTGGTCAAATGGTCTTTCATCCTGTTACGTCCGACGTATCAAGCTCAAAAATTGCTGACATTGATTGCAATCAATGAAAACTATCACTTTTTTTCAAATCTGTTGCAGTCAAATTTGAGTCTGAATTATGATGATTGTCACTAAGGACAAGGGCTGATCGGCATGCAGCTTCGTAGATGATGTTCTTACCATAATGATGGCGCATTGTCAAAATGGTCAAAATTGCTCTGTATTTCACACAATTCGGTAACACATTATAAACGATAGTAATCTTCGTCAAGTTGTATTTCAACATAGTAAGTTTGGGACTAAATCTTTCTTCTATCTAATTTAATCAGAAAGCTTATACATCAATATTTGTATGAATGTTTGTTAGTATTTTTTTGAAATCGCGCATGCGCGTTATATAATAAAATAAAACTCAAAACTTCTGGAATCATTATGGCAATAATGTCGATGATAAAGTACTTGTACATGCCATTTAGGATGATTTCAATAAGTTACGAATGCGAGTGATAAAATAAATGGCAATTATTGAGAATGAATAATAAAAATGGTTGGCCGAAGAAAAAAAAGTAAGACCATAAAGTTGGGAGAAACATTTGAACATTGTTTTCATACAACTTTCACGACAATACAGTTAAACCGACAATTGATGATTGATCAATCGCTATTGAATCAACACGAGTAAAAACGTGTGTGAATACCCACTGTTGTGATGGATCCATTATGATGAATCGTGATTGTAAATCGGTTTTCTTTTTGTAGTCTACTCACCAAGTTCTATTAATTCCCTGTTTTATCAACTTCCCACATTTTGCGGTGTTTTATCAATGTACCACATCTAGAGGGCGCAGTGAAAAACAGTGGCGCAGTTTTGGTGCTACTACAGTGATACGTTAGTCCGAAACATGTTCGTGGCCAAATTCAGATATAACGATCGCGCAGTGACAGATATTGGTAAATTGGTGCTGAAAAAAGAATGAGTAGCAATCTTAGTACTTAGATATAACATCTATACTTCTTAGGGTCATCATAAGGCGTGACTACATGATTTTTCTCGAAGCAGCATCTTAAAAATGTGACTGGCCAAATTAAAAGGGTAAAGGTATTAATTCTCAAAGAGTTATTAATATTTCAAAATTCCGATCAGCTTTTGGTTTCTACATTAGAAAAGGATTGGTTGAGCCTGAAAAGATATGTTTCCAGCATTTAGTATTCTCTGCCCGTTCCTTATATGATTAGTTATGGTAAGTGCCTACTCCACTCCTAGCACGACCTCGTTACACACTCGCTATTAAACTTCTTGTTGTTGTCTGATTATATAAAATGTCTTATGCAATTGTCCATGATATTCTCAATACATTATATATTTAACATTGACATATTTCAAATCTGCCTATCAAATGTTTGCTGATTGCATAGTCATTGCATCATAAATTCTCTATGATAAATCTACTATTCGTATTCTTAATACATCGCTATTGCAATCTTAATGCATTATTTTAATGAATTCTTTCTATATAAAGGTTTAATTTCCTAATTCTGAAGGCGTAGTGTATAGCTGTTTAAAAAAGTCCCGCATAGTAATTCAAGGCAAGCGACTATTCAAAGTCATTATTGGCCGAAGCTCCATAAACCAAATTATAATTAAATTATCTTACCAACTAAACGTGCGTTTCTCGCAAATCAGTAACCTCCCTAATTAAGTTTTGCATCGACTGCAGGATCTTAGTGGTTTCTTTCATTGTCACATTTAAACGTTCTGGTTCGGCCTCACTGAGAGCAATCATTTGCTTATAAATCAATTTGACGAACAGTGAAGTGTATTCATGGAGACGAAGAGACTTTTAGAAATAACACGCGATCTTCACGAAGTAGCAGCCTCGTGGATTTGGCTTGAAAGCTCTTGTTCACTACTTGACAAATACTATTACCATCTCGAAATGTTTCGACTGAATTCATGCATGGTATAGCACCATTATGGTTAAAGTGAAGCCTAAGAACCGAGGATCTGTGGTTTTCGAGCTTACCTGCTTCACTTTTTCATCTCAAACTTCGTATTATAATCGGTGGCAGTAGGATAACATACAACGTTATAAGGATACCTTTCTGGTAGAAGGTCATACTTACCAACCAAATTCATCATGACTACAGTGTACTGTTAGCGAGCCAGTACCTCCAGTTCCAATGATACGATCCTCGTCATCTACAACGAACAATCGCCTGACGGTAGCGACACGATTGCCACCATAACTCGTGTACTTCTAGTGGACTGCGTTCGTGATAGTGTCATAGAGATTGTCAATATTGACAATCCACCTAGAAAAGGTTCGCGTGTTGTTCAGTAGCAGACAATTAGATATTTGGAAAAGATACTTGTTTGATTGCATATTTAGCGTTTTACTGAACTTGAGTATATATATAT
>KN716802.1:14150-34255 GCA_000816705.1 Dictyocaulus viviparus | reverse complement strand
TATATATATGTTTATTTATTTATTTATATTTATATAGGGAGGGAGCGAAAACTTCGAAATGTTGGAGCAATGTCCTATGTAGTCCCTCAGTTATGTTCGGTTTCAGATGCAAATCGCATTGACAAAACACTTATGACCCTCTATGAATCTGGATATTTACACTTTTAGTACCTTTCCAGCATTTGTAACTATCAATAAAATGACTATTCAGAGGCAAGCAACTAATATCGTTAATATGATATGCTTTTCCTTTGTGTTTAATTAAATGAAGTGTGCTCAACTCAGGCTACTCTATAAGTCAGGCTCGCATTCAATAATCTCCACGGTATCAAGAACTCGAATGTGTGGGCACATCCCGCTACGAAGTTGGTCAACGTTATCTTATCTTACCAAATTAAAAAGGAAGGAAGTCCTATCAGGATGCACTGGTGAGAAAACCGTGCTTGGAACAAATAGTTACTGCTCGTTGCTCTAGAAATCAGTGGTTGCATTCTACTTCAAACGGTTGGAATAATATTAATACTTGGTGGGAACTGTTGATATTATGCGTAGGTTCATCTCAGTGTACTCAATTTCACCGTTCAGGTATTTTTATATATGCAATATTTACGGCAAGGTTAGCTATCGAATATGACAATCAATGAGATTTCAATATAAGTGGAATTTTTGCCCCAATGTAGCATCAGTCGTAAAAAAAAGTCCTGCCTTGGCTTGACTTTTAGGTGGGACGAAAAATTTGATCGTTTGATAACTGAGATGACTCAATTGATTTTTCCGATGTTCTACATTATCTACTTTCTGATTTTCTATATTACGATGGTGAATCAACATCAGCAAACGTCTTACTTGAAAAAAAAATGAAATGAAGCCACTATAGGAATTATCATCGCTATTGCAGAGGTGGAATAGCAGAAACAGTATCACGCACACGACATATACGTTGAGAACTTTATTGGGAAATCACATGATAATCACGATTTAGGGTAAATTGATTTGTAGACCGATTGCTATTCATATGAGGCTATGATGAATCTTCTAGGCACTCGTTGGACATATCTGTTAGCCTAAAAAAATCCAGTTGAATTTCTCTAACTATTCAAATTTCATTGGTTATGGCATGATTTGTTCACGAAAATCAGAGTGTTTCATATTATTTACCCTTATGGTAGGAAAAGAAGGCATAGAAAAAATTGCCGGCTTAGAATAATAACTTTAAAGCAAAAATAACATTTTTATTGAATTTCCTAGTGGCGTAAGAAATCTCGATTCATCGTAGTTTTTTTCGGTACATTCTTAGTGAAATGTAGTGTGTAAAATGAAAAGTCAATATTCGTGCATCACCTATAACAGCTGCATCTCCGCTGATTACTAACAAAGTCGAACAGGTGCCAGCAATCCTTCCATTTGCCCTGCTTTGTGGGCACAGATATGCAGCAATACTATTTCATTGTTTTCTTCACTTCATCGTAAGCTTCCATTTCAACACTAAGCATTTGAAAAGCTGAACAGTTCATAGATGACTACTCGATTCTTCAAATATCTAGTTTATTCCTGTCTGGTTGCAGTGCAAGTGTGACAGATGTCGAATCAGGAGAATAGAAACTTGAAAAATGGTCGACCTTTCGTTTTACGTGATGAATGCAGTCACCGTGGCTGTCGAAACGCTTCGAATGGCAGAATTATCAGGATCTTCGCTACCTCTTTGTAGACAATCAGTGTTTTCTTATATTAGTGTAATACCCCGTTTTAAAATCATAAATGACCAATTCGAGTAGTTATTGTATTTGTAGTAGCAGATAATGTGCTGAGTCAAACACAAATTAATGAGCACAGTAATGCCATCGATACCTTTTGTTTTTCCATATCCTTAGGCAGCGATGTCTTTCAATGTCATAAACAACGTTTCGTAACTCCAGGTAATTCTTCTTCCTGATTCAGTTTATATATTGAGGTCATTTTTATATTCTTCATCAAGAGTACTTCAATAACAAAGAAATTCTAGGTGGTAGTCATGCATTGACCGATAATATCGTCATCTCAGTCCTTTTATTTCTAGAAATCTTCGTTTTCAAGTAAATTCTCATATTTGACCAGCCTCTTCGCATTTATTTAACTCAACAATGGCTTTATTCCAATCAAGAAAACAGGACCCATTTTTTTTCGCTTTATTCCATTGCTCTACACTACTAGCAGCGCCCTTCCATGGTTACAAATTTCAAATTACCAGTATATTTCCAAATGGATGCAAACTTATTTAATGCAAACCACTCTAGTCTTCCGCATACTTCCTTGTCATAAGAATGCATGCTTTTCGTAAGCACACGTGACGGGAGCTATCCGTATAAGCACAAGCATACCTACACGTCCATATATAAATGTATTTATGTGTATACAGGAGACACGGTCATTCGTGTAGAATCTTCGATTCTCAGTTTAACTATCCGTTTCTCAGAAATAGTATAAGGTGACTTTAAGTTTCCAATTCACTCTTGTTTCATCAAGTGAGTGTATCCCGTAATGTCGAGCCAAGCAGGTGGAGGTGTCTCATTTAGAATATTCCTACATGTTTGTAAAGCATTTAACGATTGTCGGTTATCAATCTTATACAAGGATATTTTAGCGATTAGGATTTTCCAACTTCATGCTCTCATATGTCTTGCCAAAAGTGGTACCATTGTTTAGCTCAGACCGGCATCGATGACATGAGTTCCTCCTTCATAAGTATCCATCCTGTACCAGCTGAAGGAATTACTGCAGCATTCTCTTTACAATGGCGACGAATAACTATTCTTCTATACACAATGAAAACTATGTACAGGTTGCATCAACAAATTGATAGACAGGCAGTTTTTGTAGGAACACTAAACAGGTTGGCTTACAAATTCACTGAAAGTTGATTTTGTTTTGAGTTTATGGCAGAAATTTCTTAAGCATTTGAATATGAGAATTCTGAAGTTATACGTGAGTGATTCCTTAAATATGGAAAACATACCACAGAAAAGCCGGGGTTGAGATGTTCCACTAAGATTACTGATACTGTATATCGTCTAAGAGAAATTTCGGTTTCGACATTTCATTGGTTTGATAATTTTGCATAAAAATATAAAAATTCACACCTACTTTAGATGTTTTCTAAAATTCTATTCGTACGCTAGATATTATTACATCATTCACTTGAACATTCATGCACATTAAAGCCTACACTGATATTTTTAAATAAATTTATCAACTTGTTATTGTAGTCCTTAGTATTGCTTTGATGCTATTTATTATTATCTATTATGAGTGGGTGCTTGACGCAGTGGTCCAGGTGGTCACTGTGATGCACCAGCTCGAACAGGCTCGCAGCCAACTCCTTGGCCTGTCGAACCCGCCATAACTCCGTGGACGGCGCATTATTAAAAGAGATATCTAAGTAAACTAAACAGCACTTGATGAAGAGTGGTCAATTCAACTCACTCTATAAACTAAGCTGAGCTCCTTTAAGGTCTACTAAGTCTAGGTCTACTAAGCTCCTTTCTACTTATGGTATAACATTTAATGCTACAGTTGTTTTAAGTAATTATTGAAATATATTATATAATATTGAATACGCAGAATTTAAAAATCATATACAGTTTAGACGTGTACTACTTGTCAGTTTAGAAAAAAATGGATTGATTCAAAAACATAGAAATGTTCAAAATTTTGTGATTCTACCACCGATTTTTCTCGAGCCAACAATAAGCTGCCATTCTAAATTTGAAAAAAGAAGCATTTAAGGCATTGATATGAAAGTGATTCTAGAGATAAAAATACAATCAGAGTATTACGGTAGCTAAGAAATATTTTTTAACTATATTAAAATAAAATTATAACAGATATTATATGAAAAAAGCACAAAAGCGGTGCGAAATGAGGTATATATTGAAGAAAACAGGAAAATTTTCCAGCTTTTAATTAAACGGAACATTGTCGATCCAGATCACCTTTTATGTTCTGCTGGAACGTTCTCTCTCAATGATTCGACTTTTCTCGTTATATGTGTGAATGATGCCGGAGTGTCGGTGGCAAAGTAGCAGAAGATTAGGTTGCCAGCTAAATTATTCTATTGAACTATGTAAATTGTCTTCAATTGTAAAAAATAATAAGCATTTATTTGTTACCTTGAATATAAAAAATATCGGAACTCAAGGGACAACTTCACTCAGCATCGGCGAAACAAGTTAAGCTTCAAGCAGAGTAACATTCAAAACTACTCAACTGTTAACAGACCTATGCTCAACTTTACAGTACATCTTTAATATTCTTATTTATAACGGGTATTCAGGAAAAGTTGATGAAGTTGAAGATGATAAAGTTTAATTAGAAGACTAAGAATGAGTTGTATTAGTTTTGTAACAACAGGTGGTCGCTATTTCCTTCACCAAAAAAATTAAATATGGACGATCGATTTGTAATATGACGACATTCAATTTTTTATCGAACATGCGGAGTTTCAATGAAAGAAAATGATCACAATGTTATTTTTGTACTAAGAAATATTTGTTTGGGATTTTCTTCTAATTCAAATCAAACTACAAATCGATATTTTATTTATTACCTATCATTGACATGAACTCATTTCTTTATCAAAATAAAAACTTTCAAACTTACCAATAAGTAGTACACCATGGAATAGAAATACCATTCTCCATTCACCGACAGTGTTATGCTTACAAATAAGAAAAACCAGTAACGGTTCAATAAAAAGCGATAGACATTTGATAAATTGAATTTGTGATAGCACAAAATGTGAATGTTGCCTAAATTTGAATAAGACTATAATTAGTAGATCAATCGGATGTTTCCGCTGCTTGTTTATATTATTACAATTTTTATTCTTATATTTTCGAAAATTGTTCTGATCGATGTCTTTTAAAATGATGAACGTAAATTAGCAGGACTTGTTAGACGACCTTTCGTTCTCCAAATAAATGATCGAAGAACATAAACAGCATCAGCTACTAGTTAACAGCTATGAACTAGAATTTTTTTCCTAAGTGTTAGCCAACAATAATGTCGGGAGTATTTGATCTACTATGCATCTGAATGCTTCACTACACTGTAAAAAATACTTCTATCGAGAAATCGATGCCTTCGTATCCAGCTTTGCGTTTAATACCTAATAAATTCTCATTATAATCAAAAAAAGACTGAAAACAAATGTACGATACCTGGCAACAAGTGTGGCACATTTATAGAATCCACCACAAATAAAACCGGTGGAACATTCGATAATAAGTAGAGCAACAAGAGCGTAATTGGCTAGTTCTCTTGGCAAGTAGCCAAGTATGCAGAAAAATATGCCGGACACATAGAATTTAGAAAATTTTTAGTTAAAAAAGATTCTATATGAGAATGATCAACTATCTGAATAGTTACCATCAGTGCAATCGTGTTAAAAATCCTCATTTTTGATTTTTCCGACAGAAAACTGAAAGAAATTTAATGTTTTGAAGATAAATTTTTGAACAAATTTGAAAAGTTTAAAAGCTCACGTTATTCGATCACTAGCTATACCACTGATAATTTTGAAGACTAAGTGAAGAGCACGTGGTATGGCAACAAAGTAACCTGTATGAGCTACACGAAATCCAAGCACCTAAAACTAATCAGATGAGAAAATCCAGAAAAACATGTGAAGGCAGAATTTTTTCTTCTGAACTTGTTTTCTACAACTCATTTTGCTTTTGAACGGTAGAGCGCGATTTTATGTTTTGTTTCTCAAGCGATCCACTAATTTACGTGCTAAAAATACGATATTTCTCACAAAGAACCATTTTACAGCGTCCACATTACTTATAAACAGTTGAGCTGTGTTTCGTTAGTTAACATCGAGTTTTCCTAGAGGTAAATGATTTATTTCTAATCTCTACTAATTTACAATGCTATGAAAAAAAAACATAACGTTATTTCACTTATGCAGTAAAGTGTTCAGTAAGAGTAGTGAAAGCAAACACAGTTTTATCGTGGAAAATACTAATATCATATTGAATTCTACTATATAGCAAAATTGTGCCTCGAGATAAACTCAGCTGTAAGCGGTGAAAAATGTTCTTAATAGTTTTCGAAGACTTTCATCAGCCAGAAGATACCAATAGACATTGATTATTACTAGTGATTTTGAAGCTTTTCTAGTGTTTTGGTGTGAATTACGATGAATTGAAGTAAAACATGTATAATGTATTAGCATCATGAAGGAGTGGAGAATCGAAGTTGAATTCTCGTAATACAGTATTATCGTCGGAAAAGCTGACGATTATTTAATGAGAAAAGTTGCATATAGAACTTTTTCTGAACAGTTACATATAATACGCTTGAGATATCTCGTCGCTGCGGAATTTTACGTTGGACTCATTCAGACAGCTTTCTAAAAAAACAAATTACGCATTCATTATTTACGTACGCTAGTCCAATGCGATCCGTTACAAATAAGCATGTCATTAAGTACTGGAAACGCTGTAGCAATTAAATTCAAAAAAAACTAAGCTGTATTTTTTCACGAACGGTTGCTTTTGCTTACTTTTCCACGAAACAATACAGCTGTGCAAGTGATTCCTTAAAATAGCTTTTTTCCTAACTTTGAAAACCCTCACTTCCTTCAGGTACGTGGGAGCGTACATGACGATAAATTGTGACATCATCAGTTCACCGAACGCTGAAAGCCACACTGCCCACATTACGGGATTAGTCATGATTTCCTTAAAAAAAGTGTGATGCTCATCAAATAGTTGGTACATCAATCTATGCAATTTTCAAAGCGATCTAACCTTTACAGGAGTAGATTTCTTTTCTCCGACTAGATTTTTACCTCGTTGAATTTTTTCAAGTTCAACTCTTGTCATTGATGGATGTTTAGAAGGATTATTTCTGGAATAAATTGTTATGTACAAAAATCATTGAACGCGGCGATGTACTCACCGATAGTAGTAGTACCAAGCTGTAAACAAAATTCCGCTGATCATTGCATGAAGGTAGTAAACTGATGGCCATCCGAGAGACGATTCACACAACGGAAAACACCACTTTGCCCTCCAACAAAAAATTATATTATGTTCGTTTAATTATTTAAGCTTACTTCACCGGCTACTGGCATGGTGAACATCACCGATATTTGTGAAAACGAAGATAATAATGAAATGAAGAATCCATGTTGTTTGAGAGAAGCCCAGTAGACAACAATAAGACCGATAGCTGCAAAATCCGCTCCAAATGAGATTCCCTACAAGTCAATGCAAAAATGGTAAGTGCATGAGGAAAAAAGTAACGAATTGACTAAATAGTTTTGCCGTTGCTGTTTTTACGGTGAAAAATCTTACCGACATGTGGAAATTGTTAGCGCACATTCAGTAGTACGATAAGCTATTTCACAGATCATTTCAAAAAGACATTCCATAAGCATAAAAAGCACATCGTACTTGAAATAAACGAGACAAAAGTAGTGCAGTCCAGCTGTAGCGTGCCGTTACAGGTATAAGAGCTGTTGAAATCGTCGAAATCATTCCGGCTGAGAAAAACACAATTCGCGCTCCGAATCGCTCATAAAGTCTGAATACTAAGACCACTAAGAAACGATGCTGAGCGATACTGAATAGAATTAGTATCATTTTATAGATTTTGAAAGAGACGTTTTCGACGTTACGAGTTCATAAGTCTTATCGTTTTCATTGTACAAGGATTATTTCTGTTATTGTTATTATTAGAAGCAGTATTAATGTGATTGTAATAATATTATTATTTATACAGTCGTCTGTATCTGATTCCACTCATCACAATTTCAACTAATTTGTTCGAAATTCTACATACAAATGGAACGGCCACGCAGCCAATAGTGTTCCTATAGCGACCGCCCACATCAGATACGACTTTTCCGTTTGTGTGTAATCGTATGGACCACGATTATTATCATTGACTGGATAACTCTACAATTACAATACAATTTGATCTAAAAAATCTACTAGAAAATTTTAGGTAATTATAGAAAACTAACTAACTTTTTTCACGAACCTCATTATATTCTGTACCCATACAAATTAAAGTGAAATTTAAAACAATCATATTCGACGCGATCGATGAAATGCATGCCGATCCTGAATATGACTTAATCATTTCTTCAGTGAAAACCAAAATTTCTGACAAAATATTGACAATATATACCATTTAGGAATTTGGTTCTAGTGGAACGTTTGTCGCAGATCAAGTGTGATATCAACGCAGTTTGTCCAATCAAAGCAAGTGCCTAACTTTGTCGTTAATGAATAAGCTAAGGTTTTTTTTTCAACAATAATGTAAACATTTTGCAGCGATTAAGAAAAAGTGCAATAGCGTTTGACTATTAGATGAACTAAATCTTACTTAGAATCTTGCAATATCCTACCTAGAAATAGTACGATATATCTAGTTTTTGTAGTTAAGCACCCAATGCTATCGACTCTTGAAGATCTCTTGCTCATCTAAAATACATAAAATAGAAGTTAAAAATGAGAAGAAAAAATGAAAACAAATTATAAAGACGATAGGATGCAAATGTATTAGATGAAAAACAATGCATTTTCGTAACGATCGACTACGAAGCTTTTGCACAAATAATAGAAGTAGAAACGACATCGTAATGTAATAGCGTATGCATTCTGTATGAAATATCTCGATCGATAGAAGATAAGTTTACTCTGAACGAAATATGATTAGTGCACTGAAGTTAAGATCTGTTTTTGAATCGTTAAATTCTCTTTATCAAAAAAGATCTATAATGCTATCCATCATTTGCCGTTGTGGAAGTGAAAGGAGAAAACGATTAGCGAGCCAATAATGAGAAATGAGTGAATGTCGTCTATAGACTTCTTTGAAAATATCATAAGTGGTCTTCTTGAATGACATCTGTAGTAAAAATTCAACAAAAAAATTAATTATATGAGTGATAGAATAGTCATTGTTTAGTGATTAGGCACTGTTAGACGATTCACGTTTTTTGTCAAAGACATCGTCATAAACGTCGATGGCTTTCGTGCTACGTTTGGACCCGTTTGAAGACCTTAGTGCAGGACATCATTCTATTAATACAATAATGCTCAAATTGAGTTTATAATGAGTTATGAAGAATTTTGAAAAAACGGAAATCGAACGGCAATTACTGAGTTTCTATAGATGAAATATACAGAAAGAAACTCTTAGTTCCGCCTGAGGTTACAAGTTTTGCGGCTACCTCAACATTATTAGAGGTATCATAACATATTTATGAAATAAAAATGTCATAACAATTATACAAAAAAAACTTTAAATGAAGAAGAATTAACATAATTGAATGAGGAACAAAATATTGTTAGTAAAAAATTAACACATTTCTCTCTTTTTCTTATATAAAAACAGTATTATTGTTATAACATTGAGATGAAGAAGTAATTGATATATTTGGCCTCTAACCAAACGTGTTTTTTGTTAAATCTTGAGGTAATCGTTGTCGAGTGGATGCTATTTGGTCAACTACCATGCAAGAACTGAATATTTTTGATTACTTTGGTTAAACAAAATTCTATTACCGTTCAATTGTTGGCTGTTTTATTCAAAGCATAAGCCTGCTGTAAAAAAACAACACAGCTAAGAATTCTACATACTTATTACTAGCCAACATTTATTGTTGCTAAATTTTTACATAGAGATTGTATTATCGAAATGGTAAAGTAGAATTTAATCGAGGTACAGATGGATACGTCACATTTCCATGAACATGATAAAATGATTCTATAATGACCTCTATGATAATGTCCAAGTAATGACAGTCGATAAAGTCACATTATCGACGTCAAGAGAACACCTCGATCAAAAATGCGCTGAGGAAACCGTTACTGCTAGTCGCTGTCACTAACAAACAGCGCAAAATTTTTAGAAAAAAGTCGTATTACAATGAAATTTAATACATAACAAAAACTTGAAACAGGTTTTCCTATGTGAACCGTTTGGAACAAGAAACGTATAGCTACGAAAATATCTGAAATGATCAAGGTTTATTCGATGGATAGTTGATAATAATTAAAAAAGAACTCGAAAAAACTGTAGCACACAGAAATGTGAACAACTGGGAAATCCAGAATTACTGCAGCACTGTAAAATTCGTATTGCTTTATGGTCTTTGAGAAAATTCCATTACTGGTTCATATGAACTGATTTTCTTACACTCGACGAAAACTCGGTAATCAATCAGTCAGAAAAATTACATATACATTTTATATATTTCTTTAAACAGTGGAATTGTAGAATGAATATCGAAATGAAATAAAAGTTGTTGAATACTATATGGATCCTGATTTCTTGAAATATCACGATAAATAACAATGACGTATAAACAAAAACAAACACATTCTACCATCTTTGGACAATCTTAATCATTTTTAAGCTTGTGAATTGTAAGGAAATAATGGCGTCATTTGTAGGCTATGTCGAAATCTTTAATATCACCATGCAAAATACAATTCTCCATTATTATCTGTAGCGACGAGGCGTGATTCTGAAAAATTCCATGTTGTATTGTGGATTTTTATTTAAGAAATGATCTTTTTTTTTCACAGCTCAAAGCTTGTTTTAAGTTTTTATTTAAATGAATTTCCTTCGACAGTTTGAACCTTCCACAAACTACATCGAGATATCTGCTTCACTTAACAGCCAACTTATTTGTAATGCTTTCAATACTATGAGTTTATCGGACTAGGTATTGTAGCTTTCATAACAAGCTCAAAATAGTAAGAGAAAAAACAATAACGTATAATTTAAATATGCTCTAAAGATTTGTACAGCTGATCAGCAAATTTCCACGTGCAAAAAGGTCCTTCGGAATGCCTTACCAGTGGCCATGTGTATATTAGCAAATAGCCGACGTGATGGAAATAACTCATTATATAACAATTTCAAAACTAGCAGATCACTAATAAGAAACGGTACTATCTTCAGCACAGCTCTGTGAGAAAAAATATTTTTTTCTCCAATTGGAATACTACATCTTTGTTGCGCAGATTTAACAAGAACTTCTGATTCCACCCGATCAGATCCTCTACCTAGTCGACAAAGGTCAGAATAAAGAGCAGATGGAATTTTTGATAGACCTTTCTAATCTTCACTACAGTTTGGGTGTAGTTTATACCCCAAAATTTGTGTAAACTCCTGCTTTTTTTACAGCTAGGGCCCAATTCTGATTTTCCTCTAATAGTTTCTTCCTTTTTCTAATTCTAAAGATATCTTGTTATGCTTCGAGCTTTTACTTCATGTAAATTGTAGCTACTACCTTGAGAAAAGTTAGCATTCAACTCATTCTGTCAAGAATCTATGTCACTTTTTATGCTTTTTATCGCAATACGAACTTTGGAACAATGAATATAAAGTGGTTCTCTTCCCTATAGTATTTGAAAAATTAGTTGAATTGTGAAATGAAAAAGATCAACGTGAAACCTTTTGTTACTAATTACATTTAATGGTATTATAAAGAGGCAGCAAGTTTTCTGTTTTCGTTGGAGAAATATACAAAGCATTCGCGAGGATCTCGTTGACACTTCATCGGAATGTTTTTTTTTTTCGAGCTCTTCCAATAATCATTCTTGTTTGTACTAATTTATGTCTTTCTGTAACAATCTCCTACAGCTTTCATATATTACCTAACACCAGTGCCAAACGAGCTGCAGTTTAACCAAATTTCAGTCTTTTCCTTGTTTCTGGCATTTCCTTGGTTGAAGAAAAAAAAGTTTTTTCTTAGTAGCGACATGGAAGGGAATTTGACACAATTTCTCAGTCTCTTAACAAGCAACTCATAGCCTTCAATCGAGTCGTTTTTTATATGTCAGTCTTGCACGGTGACTATTTTGTTCAGAATGTTTTCATTGTAAACGAGAAAATCCTCCATACAAAACCTTCTGATTCATGATAAGGAAATCAGTTACGATGTGTGTGTTGTTCAGTCGGATTCGGAGTTTGGTAGTCATTAGGTTTGCTCCAAAACTGAATCATTGCACCTCAAACTTGGGTAGTTAAACCTTTATTTAAACAATTAACAAATATACTACGTTACGACTACCACAGCTATAAATCAAGAATGAACACAATAGAATTAACACTAACAATTGTACGAGACTTGTAATACAATGAAACAACGACAACCAATTCAATAGTAAAGGTGGAAGGAGATTGTGCTAGAGATAATGAGTAAGGAGTACGGATGAGATGTCTGCTGTGGGTGCTTATATAGGGGATGTAGGAGTGGGCGTAGACTAGAGATGTTGAAATAGTGTCCCTTTCTTATGTCGGCACCAGAGGCTAATCACGATGTAAGTAGCAACCATACTCCGTTGTGGAGCATGTTTGCTACATACGACATGATCGGACTGGTCAAAACAAGAAATTTCTTAGAAGATACGATAACAGAGTTGGAATTACTCCAGCATCTAGCGAACCAAATAAGACGTTTAAAATTGAGAAAACGTGGTTCAATAACAGCTTTGAAAAGCTTCATCGTCTACTCCCCCACTTCAGGAAACGTAATGGTAGCATCCTATGCAGACTTAGAGAAGTTCTACGTCGAAAACTACACATTCTGCAAGTTCACTGTTATCGCTAAAATTGTCTTCAAGAATTCTCAAGCTCAAACGTCTACGGGGAGCATGTAAAGGCGCAGGAAATTACCGACTAACGTCCGAGCTTGCAAAACGATTAAGGAAATCGATAAAAGAAGATCTATAAAAGTAATGAATGGAGCAGCTGATGCTGGCAAAAGCATTCGTTACACTCGCCAATGCTTCACAAATCATGGTAACTGTGTAACTGGTCTCAGATGCCAGTACGAAACACTTGATTCTTTCAGAAGAGCAATAGAAAAAATAATGTACGATTGCTAATTGGGTCTCTTTGGTAGCCACATTTGTCTACCTTCAAAATTGGATGGCATGATATACATATGGATTTTTATATAGGAGGTGAGCAGCAAATTTTCCGTCTTTCTTTTGCTGATAGGGTTGTATTTATTTTACCAAACATCGAGCAAGCGAATGAAATATTAGTCGACAGTGCTTGTCGAAAAAATGGTCTTTTGCTAAAACTTAAGAAAACTATGTTCATGAAAAGCAGATAGGTTTCTAATGCTCCATTCACCTTTAACGGTAAGAACATCTTAGAGTGCTTAAGCTATATGGGTCTAGGTCGTGAGATCAATTTGATGAACAACAAAGCAACTAAAGCTTAGCAAAAGGAAACGAAAGGCTAGGGGAGCATAAAGAGCATTGAAAAAGTAGTGAAGAGGACAAAGAAAACATACCTCTAAGTCCGGGTTTCTGTCACGGTGGTTCTTCCTGCCTAACGTATGCCTCGCCAACCTGTACATTAAGAAAGCGGGATGAACGTTCATTGAGCGCAATACAACGCTCTACCGAAAGTGTGATGCTTGGCGTTTCCTGTATTACACAAGTGAAAGAGGGAATACGAAGTTCTGATCTACGTCAATAGCAAAAGATCAGAAACGCTGCCGTATACGCCAAACTTCCGAAGATTAGGTGGGGGCACGTGATCCGGTATGAATGATGACCAGTGAACACGAGCTCTAAGTTATTGGATTCCACTGGACATCAAATGCACTGCAGGATAACTACCAGCTCAATGGTCTTCACAAAACCCCTAGGAAAAGGTTATAATGCTCGATGAATCCCTAAAAGTCACTGACCTATTCTCGTGCGCGATAGGTGGAAATGGAAGTTTTACTGGCACCTGATTGGTCGATGATCACTGTGAATCCAAGTGATCCAAATGTGAATTTCTGCCGAAAATTTTTAGTAATTTTCTATGGTTTTTTATGGAGGATGGTGAAATAATGTTCTAATGTTCTACATCTAGTTTCGTAATAGCGAATGTACTATGAACTTCGTATTTCATTGCTGCTCTTAATGAATACTCAAGATTACATAAGTATTTTCCATTACCTTATTTTATTTGGTATTATATCAGCAGAAATATGTGAGGATAGATATGAATTTATGTGTATTCATGGTAAGGCCTCACTTAATATCTGCCATTTGTCGCTCCGTCTTTTATGTGATAAAGTTTTATCGATGTTTCACAAATAATGGGGTCAGATTTGTATTTTTCACTGAAACGTCAACTTTTAGCGCTTGTCATAGTAACAAAAATAATAATAAAGTAGTGATAGTAAATAAGATAAGCATTTCTTTCGCATTTTGATGATGAATACATAGTTCAGGGTCGGATTAAGAATGATGCTCTATGACTGACAACACTATCAGGCGACTGATATCAATGTGCTATTGTTTGCCTCGAGCACATTTGCATCAAAGGTTCTATCTGGCAGGTGTTTATATACGAGAAATAAAGACCTGCATTTTGATTTAACATTACATTTTCAAAGGAGAATATAAGGATGACAAAACATTAAACTGGGTCACGCAAAGTCGGTCATGTAAGCAGTCATTTACAATACAAATTTTAGATTATTCGGTGGGATTTCAACTATTCTTAGCGTTTCATTCAGAGCTACTCTTTTCAGACAAATTTTATGGCTATACTTAGTTCTTTTAAAAAAGTGCTTAGGATAAACAAGACGTTGTCTACCCAAAACTATACCTTCTGTCTGCTTTCTCTACACAGGATAGTGGCAAGTCGAAAGTTGTTCTTTAATGAGCGCACATTTTCTATGCTCTGGGTCAGAAAAATGATAATGGAGCAAGATGTTCTTATTAATTGGCTTTCGGTACAATTTCGTTATATAGCTGTTTTCGTACCGTTTGATTTGCTCGTTGGAAAATGGAAGCCAGTTGTCTTTGGGTTTCTCACGAGTGAATCCTATATACTTTTATTTTATAAAGTGGAGGATTCATTAAAAGCGTTAAGTATGTCAAAAGTTTATTCTCTTTATGGATTTGATAATTCTCTCTGTTTGAGTAGTGGAAGTGTTTTGCCAGCGGAATTGTGAATAACTTGGCTTCTCCAGCCTCTGAAGAAGACGAAAACGCTGAAACGTCAGCTATTAGAATAAACTGTTCCGCTCTTCCCTTCAACGTCTCTTCATTGTAATTCTGTCAAACTTTACAAGTGTGGACGTTAATTTTTATTTGTTTCTGATTCTACGTTATGATATGAGCTCAGTAGCTCTGAAAGTTATCTTTATATTCTGGTATTTTTGGAATTCTTACATTACTGGTATTATTTTCAGACTCTTACTATTCTTCACACTCCTTGCATTCTTCGCACCGTCATGATGGAGTTAAATTAGGCGGCCATTTCCCTTATCAACGTAGTCAATGATGGTTTACTACCAAAAACTAGTAACGGGAGTACATAAACCAACTTGGTTTCTAAATTTTACTATCGTGAAGGTTTTAGATTGAGCATATTTTTCTCTACCTAGAATAAATAATCAGTTATGCAATACCCTTTCTCAGAAGCTTTAAAAATGAATCTGATTGATGTAGTGTCCTAGAGGTATTCATAGAGTGGTTCTGAAGAACACAATAAAAAAATAGATTATTCGTCATTCTTACGTGATATCGTCTAAGGAGCCTCACTATGTTACCGAAAGTAAACATATTAATTGATCTCATCCTTAACGACATCCATCTAACCTCACCATAACTTTTATCTAACCTTCGTCTTCCATCAACATAAATTCATCAAACTCACCGCGCACTCATTTTAAATCGACCGGAGTGTATAAATATTACACATAAATATGCAGTAATAATAATAGTACACTACATGTTGCAGATTTTGTATCAGATTTTCATTTTCTTTCACCAGCACTTATTTTTAGAAATTTCCACTCATTTGCAGACCGGTTTTATGCAGCGAAAAAAGAAGGAAACACTTAAATCCTCAACTACATAGATAAGAAAATTTTAGAATGTGCGCTTATCCCTCAGTTATTAAATATGGTACCTAGTCAACTTCATCGAGATGTCGTCAAAGTGATCGGATGTGCGTCTGATCTGCACAGAATCATTATAAAATATATATTTATATTATTCATGTGGTTTTTATTATGAATATAAACTGTGTAAAAAGTACAGAAGAGACATTCAGTTAAATCAATTTAATGAATCTTCATCATTTGAAGCACATCTTGAGATATGTCTGCTGTTATTGAGTATAACAGTACTGCGAGGTGAGCCGCTTGTTTCGTAGATACTCGTGCTTAGGTAGAAGGCGTTGCAGACAAATTGTGAGAAGTATAATATTTGACAAATAGCTGAAACAAGTATTATAGTTTTCCACTTAAAATTCAACAATCCTTAATTAATTTCATTGACTATGTTGACCTTATTTTGCTCAACTCTGCATTTTTCGTTGACGGACCTTAATTTCGTTACTGTCACATTACGGTATTAAGTAATAATCAAGAAATTTTTCACTGTTAGTTAATGCCGTTGTCTTCTGTGGGCACGAAAAACGAGTGAGCTCATAATGCTGCTTCTGCGACTTCATAATTTTGGAAAAGTAAACAATACATAATTGTGTAATGCTCACTAGGAGATTTCAATAATGGTATTTGATTGGATCATTATATAAAAGAAAACGATGTCATTTTTAAAATGGTCGAAAATTTCTTAAGCAGCAAAGCATTTTGAATACACCCACTTACGTTCTACAGTTGACAGAACACTGTGATCTAAGCTATCTTCATCAATAGTTTGCCATGTTCGGAATATTTGAAACGGCAAATTCAAAACCAAGTTGATAACTGAGATTATAATAGATCGCATCACCATTGCTGATTTTTTTTTAAATATAGTTGACGTTTTTTTGTGTAGTTCTGAAATGAAGACATAAACATGTCCATTTATCAGTTCAGATTTAACAACACAACATGCTTTGATAGGAATGTAAGATAAGACAAGCTTTGGCGATGATCAGTCCCTTGCGGTGAACTAAGCTTACGCATTCGTGGTCAACGTAATATCGTGGAGGTGGCTGAATGCGAGCCTGGTCTATACAGTGACTTGAGTTGACCACTCTTCACCAAGTCAGTGCTAGTTATCTTATCCAGATTACATCGGTACCAATTTACCGACCACGAAGGCATGGCGGGCCCGATAGGCCTGGGAGGCGCCCACGAACTGATTCAAACCGACGTGTCGCCGTGTCAATTCGACGGCTGCGCCACTAGTTTCTACCATATTTGTGCTCAACGTGGTCATATCGTGATGGTGATTCAATGCAAGTCTCTATGCCTTCATTCGCTAGCAACGTAGCGCTGTTTATCTTGCCAAAAAGACTCCATAGAGAGAAAAGGGTTTGCATGAGCGAGGACGTGAACGATCATCGCCTACTAACACTACAATATACCCCACAAAGTATATGCTAACATCTCGTAAATATCAGCTTTTTTATTGAATTTCAGTGAAATCTTTGTCACATGTATTTTTTACTCCTATCCACAATAATTAAAGGAATACGCATGCTGGTAAAAATTATTGTCAATTTCATAACAATCCTTTCGTCCTAGTATTTTTCATAAATCATCATATTTATGTTATCCGGAAATGAAATTAATCAGAAATAGTTTGACTGACGAACATCAATGGTGGATGTTGATATTGACATTGTGTGTTGATATGAATTCGCACTTTGTCGAACCTCTAGTGAAAGTTTGTATTCTGGTGTGAACGATAATCTATAAAAAAAAACGCAGTAATAATATTTCACTCAGACCTCACAATAGAATGATTACTAGATATTTTATGTATAAAAGTATGAATTACAAAACCATATTACTTAAGCAGTTCAACTAAACGTAAAGTGTAATCGATTGAAAACATCTCTGATACAGATTTCTCTTCCACAAAATAATAGAGAAACAAATGTAAGAATTGAATTTATATAAAAGAACATTTTTAAAAAGTTGCAATAACGTCTAATAATATCGTCAAGAAAATTTCGGTAGACATTCTCTTTCCTGATAAATTAAAAGTAGATGTTTTTCTTCTGAATCTTCACTTACTTGCATTACTTCATCAACAACACTGTGCAGATCACTGATTTATCCTTAGACCTTATTAGCTAAGACTTATTAGCTGAAAAGGATAAAATGAAAACTTACCTATTGCTTCAAGACAAACAACTACACAAAAAGTCACAACGTCATTTGGAAATACACTTATTAAGAAACAAAAATTTGTCCGTCAACTGAATTGTTAAAGAAAGTCACAGCAAATATTAATGACGAAAATTGTGAAATCAACTGTTGATTACGAATAATGAGTAATATTTGTTTGCAAAAAAGTTTCGTAAATTAGGAAATCGACGAGAACGAGTTCAAATAAGCTAACAAACTTGTTTTTGTTTCTTGCGTACTCCAAATGTTAGGGAATCCTTTTTTAATTTAATTATCTGTTTTTTGCGAATGATGAAAAGAATATTAATGATATCCTCTCGAACGGTTTACCTCCTCAACGTGGCTAGGAGAGTCTTCTAGAATTTCCATTTTAACATGGAGACCTCGCCAAGGGCAAATCTATCAAGAATTGTCATCATCTCGATGAAATAGACACAAAGGAGTACATCCCTTTGATCGACCAAAGCTAGTAGTTGCCCATAGCAAAAACTATGCTACCCCTGCAGCAAGGCTATCTCAGAAATTGACTACAAAAAATCATGCCACAATATTTGACGACTGTTGTCAAAATTGTACAACGAAGATGAAACGTTTTGACCAAACCTTTGCATTAATCCTTGAAAAAAAGAGAAAATCGACAAGGCGATATCATTTTGCTGCAGCAGCTTATTGCTACCTTAAAATGGAACTGTTGGATAGGAAGAAAAGAGGCTTTCAAATCTGTGGAAAAATCCCATCAACCTTAAGTTTTGCGGATGACAACATCTTACTTTCTACAAGTAAAGAAGAAGCGGCAAAGATATTGAAATAATTGAACGGAATTCAGAAAGGATAGCACAGCGAATAAGAGAAAAAACTCAGGTCATGAGAAGCCGATTGTTTGATGGAAAGAAATATCAGGAACGATGGTTCCTAAATCGAAAAAATTAAAGATTATCTACATCTTGAGCGATCTATGAACATGAAAGACGATTTAAGAAACGAATTATGTGAAAGAAGGAGCTGGACGGGCTGTGCTGGAGATTTTGAAAAAGATTCCTTATCAACTAACAGACTTAAAAATGCGTGCTCACTTTTCGACACCGCCGTTCTTCCGGCGCTTTACAATGCATCCAAGACATAGCTTAATACCTCATCACACGTCAAGAATTTTACGAACTACTAACAAAGAGCTTAAAAAGTGTCGTCTTAGATATTACCGATAAACTCAAACATCAAGCCTCCCTCGCAGTACTGACCTTCAAAAATTGTTTCGTTTCCATGACCTTGTTTAATACGTATCGAAACCGAAACATATATCGCTCAAAAGGATGATGACGTCTTCCTGACGTCCACCTGCGAATTGAATGGACTTGATCTAGATAACCGTCTAATGCTGCGCTAACAGCCAACAACGATTTCAAGATCACGGGATGAGCCGTGCTAGTGTCACCATGTACGTAAAAAACCACCTCAATGGCGAGAGTCGCACGAGAAGAAACAAATAGAAAATTTCTAGGATCTGGTCTACGCATGAGGACAACGCATTATATAATTTCAATAATATTAATGATATATAACGAAGGTCATATAAATGATTGTATCCAGGCAAAAACTATGGCAATGATTGAGCAAGAAATTCAGATTTCAATAAAGAGAGGCTTTTACTTCTTGATAATTTATGAGTATTATATTTTTCTGGGAGCGCAGTGGCTCAGTGGTGGAGGTGCCGCAGTGACACGCCGGCCGATTCAGTTAGTGGCCGCCCCCCAGGCCTACCAAGCCCGCCGTCCCTCCGGGGTCGGTAGATTGGTACCAGAGTAGTCTGGGTAAGTTAACTGGCACTGACTTGGTGAAGAGTGGTCAACTCAAGTCATTGTATAGACCATGAAAGCATTCAACAAACTACACGATATCACGTTGAACATGAATGCGGGGGCGCAACCCACCACAAGGGATTGATCAACGCTAAAAATTACCTTATCTTATCTAAATTATCTTATTTCTAGAAATA
>KN716801.1:36858-55116 GCA_000816705.1 Dictyocaulus viviparus | reverse complement strand
CCATTAAGACTTTGTTTGTATATAGACAAAATGACCCTATCCACCACCTGGGGTTGCGCCACGTAGCCTCGCGACTAACCGGCTTGAGATCCCTCAGCGAGGGAGATCCGTGGATTTACATTTCACCTTTATGAAAAACTTCACTAGAAAGTGCTTAAGTGTTACGCATAGATGGAGTCCTACCTTCACGATACCGAAAGAAATCTGATGCAAGCCCCATTCATATATGGTGCTTCCAGATGGTCAACATTTATTTCTCTGTACTGCCTGTATTTCTAGATTACTTTAATAGCAGTTTACAGAATTTGGAGAAACAGTATGGTTTGTTGACATAGAGGTGAACTCTAATCATCTGTATTTTAATGCGGCATCCAATGAATACTACTGCTCGCCTCATAACTTATTTGACTAACGATTTATAAAACAGATCCCCGTATTAGTAAACCACATTTAATTTTTTTAATTCGTAGAGGTTATATTATTAGCTCCGAACTCACATATAAGAGGTTATTATATTGCACATTATACGATTAAGTTCCTAATAAGTTCTATGAGAAATTTTAGAAGGAATAAAAATTGTTGTAAAAAAATTTATTCAGTTTAATCAACTGCAGCTTAAATTTGGTTCAGTTTTGTTCATATTGTTTCTGCATATCTTTTAGCAGAGTGTCGATTTTAAATTTAAAAAAAAGTGTATGTCGTATATAGCTTCATATAAATCTTTGGAATGGGCAGTAATGTAGCAGCAGATGCCGCAGTGCAGACGGCTTTTCTAATCCTGTTTCTGTATCATCGGACCTCCTATCCCTGCAGTATTGGTAAACTGTTATGAAGATGATGTGGAAAGATGGTAATGGTAATGGTAAGCACGGCAGACCGGATATCTGTAAGTGCGGGTTCGAGTCCCGCCTGAGGTTCCGAGTTTTGCGGCCATCTCAGCACAACTATGGACATTATAATACCATTGCAAAAATGCCACTGCCAAGAATGCAGTTAAATAAATAAAAATTACGAGGATGTGGAAAGAGTTAAGCAGCATTGATACGGTCGTGTTGCAGGTTATACTCCCACATAATCACCGCCATAATAATTACGTTGACGATTTTTGCTTACGCAAGCCACAAAAATCTTCTATGACATCTAACATTACCTCATACCATTATTCATCCTAAGGTGTTTATGAATTAAAAAAACAACGTTACTCTCGTTCTGATGTAAGTAGTCGTTAAAAAACTGGTCATTAGTTGTTCCTTTTTTGAAGATATTTTGCTATGTACTATATATTTATTGAGTGGAACATATACGTAAACTACTCAGCTCTCAAGATATAGGTACCTTTCAATTACCTAAACCGTCCTTTAGGAAGCTCAACGTTTGGGTAGGATTCTTCGTGCCAAAAAGCATTCTACAGATCAATTTAACGCGTTTTTTTATTCACTTGTGTCCCAAGATACTGTTGAAATGGGTTATTCAAGGAAAAGGCAAAGGTAAGCACTCTATTATTAGTATAATGGAATTAGAAATCTCGAAGTGATAGACTCTTTGAGTCATTGGCACTTCTTTTGATGTATGCTCACTACTAATGTGCACTTATGTGGTATCAGTTTCGCCTTTTTTCAATGAATTATTTCTTCTTTAGATTTTTGGTAAATCAGGGTTATGCATACAAGGTTGTTAACCGTTTGCCGGGTATGGAAAAGGAAGACCTAAAGTTTGGAAGTAAAGTTAGTCAGATAATTCGTCACGTTTTAATGCAAACGATTATACATGTATTTTTGTCCTTTTTTTAAAAGGAATCTCAACTTCAATTGCTTCAACAAGTATTAGCAGCATCTGATGCCGACGCTGAAGAAGAGGACGTAAAGGAAGAAATGGCTGATGGAACCATTAAAGTAACGACAACTAGTGCTATAGTTATAAAATTGGATGGGATTATTCACTCTTCTTCTTTATGCACTAAATTTATTTGAAATCTCAGTATTGATTGCTGAACAAGAGTCTATTGATCGATTTTGCAGGTTAGTCGAAGAGACGTCCCAATGACTTCAGCGTCTGGCGGCTCTGGAGTTTCATATTCGAATAAGTCGAAGGTTGGGGTAATTATTGGTATCCAAATTACATAACTTGTAAAATTTTGATCAAGGAAAGCTGTATTTTGTTGTTGCAGCACTCCTTTGCTGATCGTCATCCACTTTTCAAAAGATTTCGCGATAAATGAGTCCGAGATATCCGCATCATGTTATGACATGGTACGCTTTATTCACTTAAATGTATGCACATAATTACATAGTGGTTTGGTATTAAAGAATAAAAAAGAGTCCTTTTCGATGCCAAAATGAGTTACAGAGAAATCATTGCGGTTATTCGGTGTTTGTACATAGCGCAAAAATTTGGGGATTTCCTCATAAGCACAGTTACGCACTGATGGTTTACTTTTAGTTTTTGATCTTTTCATAGATCACTTGCATTATACACAAAAATAAAGCTGTTCCATTAATCATTGATGCATTAATCAAGTTAAGTGCTCATTCATTGACTTGTGCTCATAAGTGACTGTGAGTCCACTCACAATCCGCAACCCATATTACAAAGTTGTATTACGGAAAAAGGTCAAGATTTCATTTGTGCACTGTGTTTCTTCTCCTTGTGATTGATTTTGTGTTATGGGGTTAGTATTTTTGTATATCTTATATACCTCCCAATAGCTATTTCTGTTTGGGGAACTTTGCTTAGGTAATGTTATGATAGGTGGTGACATAATAGGATTAATGAATCGAAAATACACTTTCTGAGGGATTGAAATCAGTCAACTATTGAGCGTTTTTTGCACATGCCAATGAATTTTATATATGATTGTAATGCAAAAACAAACAAAACGCTGATTTATTATTGTACAAGTATTTCACAACAATAGCAAACATAATTTATAGTGTAAACTGGTATATATGAACCTCTGATGACAATGAAATTGAGGAAAAGCATGCGCTAATTTTATATAGGAATGATTGTTGAGTTTAATCTTAATAATTTATGACTCATACTGAGGCTTGCAATATGATCGATGTTTAAAATTTTATTACGTAAAAAAATTATAACCGAATAAATTGCCGAGTGTCAATGGGCGAGTGTAAGAACATCACAGGTTTGACAACGACTATATTGTATTGCACAGAAGACGTAAATGAAAAGGCAAATAAATATGGAATAAAGCTAATCACTAAATATTTTCTATCCTAAGTAACAAATTTTCGAGGTGGACCATAATGAGACTACTAGTCAGATGTGTTATTGTCGTTTATTACTCATTAGCCTGTATAGCAGCATACTAGCTGTAAGAATTGGATTCCAAGAAATTCTAACACGTTCTAAAAATCGTATGCTGTAGCAATATAACCATTACAGAAATTTAGTGGTACAATCACAGTGCGACTGATGCTATTCATGAAACGGGAGAGAAGGGCCAATCGGCAAATCGGATTAAAGCATTGGGAACAATAATGCAATGTGCGAAAGAAATGCAATTATAAAGATTCAGTACAAAGCTTAGAATAAATACTCTGATAACCATTTAGTATACATACCGAAATGAATAATAATGATTAACAATGTAGGGAAGAGACCATGCAGTGATCTCAGCAGAGGTGGTAGTGGTTGGAACACTTTTTGGAACAACAAACAATTAGGGAAGCAATGCTTAGCGTAAATTTATCAAATTCATGTGCATCTCAGCAACAGCATTTGCCCTCGACGCATATAATTTGGAAGTGGAATGGTAACAGCGGTGATCACAGATCCTATGTTTCCAATCATCAGGTAGTGAGGACACCAACTCGATAGAAGTTGGAGAGTTTTTTACGCTATGGATTCTCTGGTGTACTATTATTTACAATACATATAGTCGAGATGATTGATCTACGAACGGACGTATGTAAAATGTACGGTTCCCTTTCCAGAATGAAGACACACTTTAAGACAAACAACAACCCGCAGAACGCCTAATAAGTCTTATAGATGAAGTTTCTATTAAACCTTAGCAATAAGCTCCTGTCTAGATTTTCTGGTTTATCTAGATGTGACAGAATAGGAATTGGATCCGGTTTCTGGAACGGGGATGCTCCTCGCCATGCAAGCAGAGTCGATGCTGTAACTGTTGCTGTAGGTATCGAAAGAAGCTCAATAGCAAGACTTGCGAGTGTAGGACATCGTTGCATACAACTCTGCCAAAACATTAGAGGCATCTGCATAGGATTCCCAAAGGAGCGGAGAGGAGATAGAAGCGCTTCGGCTGGTGACTGAAAAGAGATGATTAGGACTGTGTATTCCTTGAAAATTTCCGCCAGAACTAAATTTAAACACAAATTTCAATGTAATTTCCTACCCACTTTGACCTACCAATTAGACAAGATTTTTTTTTGCAGTGCTGGGATATTTGCTGTTGTGTTACTCATTCCTAAACTTAGCAATGTTCTACCAACTCAACATTATCCTAACAAATTGACAGTTACCACATTTTATCCTGATATGCGCGGGAAATAGGAAGTACGAATATCAAATTAGCTTAATTTAACATTAAATGATTGCGTGAAAAATCAACGAAAGATACCAAGTGAGTTAAAAAACTTGAAGTACTGTAGTAGCTGTTTGCTGTGAAAATTCTTCAAAATTCGGTCATCTTTACGTTCGAATTTTAATTGCAAATAAGCAGAAAAAAGACTGAATAAATCTAATTCCCCCAAACACATCAGTTGTCATTACAATATAGAAATTAGATTATTAATTGTAACGGAATAAGGAAGCTTAATACCCCGCTAAGCAGTTCGTCAAAGTACGAAGAGAGAGCGGCTTCTGTGATACGGTCGCGAATAGGCTGCGAACTCCGATCCTAAATAAATTGAACTAACCGAAGAGAAAATTTCAAAAATAATAAAGTAATGGACGACACTATACTATGTAACTGCAACCACATCATCCGACAAGTCATATGGGCGCTATAATCTAATTCTATTAGATATCTCGCTTAGAAACTCACGAGTGCGTACTTTATTTGCACAGTGTGATTCCATCTTTGCGAAAGTGTCTACAAGTTCTTCAATTATAATTATCCAGATGATATTAAATTACATAAGAAATAATAATTTTATGGCAACAAATCAATTACTCAATAACGTTTGCATGTTCGTGAAAATATCACCCAGTTTCAGATTTCCTGTCAATGTTGCCGTGAATCTTCACTACCTGTTGTATTCTCTGGGCTTGTTGTAAAAGATCCGAGTACATCGGTAACGAATCAGGTGATGTCGACAATACAGAAGCCAACAACGCATCCATATTCAACGAAGTCGAAGTTATTGGTTGACGAGAGTAGAGCTATTATCATAAAAATGTGTATTAGATAGAATGAATCTAAGAAAAGAAAAACTCAGCACTTCTTGTTCAATAGCGGATCGCGCATATGAAAGCTGTTGTTCCGTTAAGAGTACGGCTAGTTGTGGGTTGAGTGCAGTAGCCTAAAACCTCGACATTTTCAAATAACAAATATGTGACAAGCACAAATTCTTTCTCTAACATATGTTTTGGAAATACATAAATGCGTAGAACTGTGGAAACTAAAGTAGCTAATGAATTACGTTAGTCTTTGTGTCAGCTCTTAGTCGATTTTAATAGTACTATCAGTTTGTTGCTGATGATGATAAAACGCGTACTGACATCAGATCTTGGTTTTGTACAGAGATAAACCGAAGTTCTTCTATAAGGATATACATATGTGTATATTCTACCTGAATATACGTTCCATCAAATTCATCATGATTCACGTCAATAATGGAAGCGAGGCGCTCCGTGATGACTTCTTTCAGCTGACCAGCCAAGGACCCAAGATCAAGGGAGTCCTGAATATTGATTTGACAAATTCGTGACTATATGCATATGTACGTACAATCTCCAATGTGTTTTATAAATAACTCAAGAATTCAATCAAAAATAACCTTGTCAAGTGTATGGATAATCTGTTTAATGGCCGGCACCACTGCATCGATTGTCTGACACTCACTGTCGTTCAAACTGTTACCGTACTGCCGAAATAATGAAGATATATTACACACTCCACGCAATTGACTCCTAAACATTGATTTTCTCATGTTATATGCAGTCCACGTTAGACTTCAGCAGTACTCATTCTTAATATTTATCACCCTAATGGAGAACACAGTACATGAAATTAAAGTCTTAGGATGCAGAAAAAAGAAAAGAACTCGACTGCACGGCATTTGACACTAACCATTGATCTTCAGTGAGATGGGGATATGTGCCATCAGAAGTAACTTGATCGATAGCATGCTTAATGTTCATCACCGCTTCGGCTAAAACTGGAAACGGTTCGCTGAGAGGCAAATCCACTATTCGACCTGTAATTCCCTTTCCAGACATGCGCACAATAAACTTTTGTTAAGGTAACATTCAAATTCTAACTTTATTAATGATATTACGACCTGACAGATCAAATTTTGCTCATAGTCAGAGGTGAGATTCAGATCTATAGCACTAACACAAAATTTGAACAACGAAACAAAACTCATAGTTCAACGAGTAGTTATGGAAGCAACAGTAAAACCGAACCTGCTGCTTTATTCAACGCCTGTAGCACTTCTTGTCTGGTTACGAATGCGAATATCATCTGATATACGCTCTTCCTCAACTCGTCAATAGTTGGATTGGATTCAAGGAAATACGTAAAACAAGACATGATTCGCTGACTGAAGGGTTCCATCTGAAATTATTTGCGTTTAGGAAGAAAATGTGTAAGTCCAGAGCTGAATAAATCACAGTATCAGTCTGCTCAATTACGGCTGACAAAGTAATAAGCAGAGGTGACGGAGAAAGGAAATTACGTAGTTTCTATAACCGATATAATTCTATTTATCATTGATTTTAATGAAAAAATAGAAGTCCTTGAAATCTTCTGCTCATGAATTCATATTCGTACTAACTTGTAAAAAATATTTATAATTTGATATGCGTTGAAAACCGTCAGCATTTTGTTCTTGTATAAAGACATAACATAACACAATTCATCAGAATTTCATCACCAAGTTTACTCATTCAGCAAAGATGCCATTTCGCAAAAGTAGTCATAACCACTGGAGAACAATATGAAAAAAGCAAAACGGAGTAGATACTTGGGTGGAAACCGAAAATCGGCAGATTCAACATATTAGCTTTGCTGAATATATTGCATCCTTCACAGCAAACATTAATGAAACTAAATAGATGTTTGCCGACATCGATAATGCTTAAAGAAACTAGCTGGGAAAAAAGCCTGTGGGGCGCTACAAAATTTGAGTGAATTAATTTGACCATCATTACATTTCTGACACACCGCATTTTATTTCACTAAATATATGGAAACATACGTATCCTTTATGTAAACATTTGAACAGTGGTCAGATTACAAAAAAATTGGCATAACAAAAATAGATATTGAAAATATCGTAGAAGTGTTGTATAAATGCTAAAAAATTCAGGAAAATAAGTTTATGAATATCCAGTAACCTAGACTTCTCTTTCAAAGAGATAAGATGTTATTTGTGTCAAACCTGTTTGTCAACGACACTGCCTTCGTCGTCGTCAAGTAACTGCTTTACACCAGAACAAATTATCCGTGTCACTTTTTCCTGAGGAAGGTCGTACTCGGACATAACCTGTAAGATCTTCCATATTACATGAAATAGACATTATAAAGTTATCAAAAAAGCAACAAATCTTGCCATAACAGAAGCTAATAAGAAACACGTACCTGTTCAATTGTCATCGCAACAGATTCCGACGTATTGTCGGCTTGAACTAATGGACGGAACGAGAGTAAGACCACTTGAATCTAAACATTCATAACCATGTTAATACAGAACACGTTTCCTATAAAATATAATGCACATAGCCCAAATGACAGTTTCCTCAATGAGTCAAAAATAAATTTGGGTATCGTATTTTGCTAGATATGTTATTTGAAATACAACTAATCTTTTCAACTCAAATAGCACTTTTTTTCCACTTAGTCCCATTCGCTGTTCTCTCATCCTCAGTATTTTGTATATTATGCTTTTGTTTTCTTTTCTTTTTATGCTCTTCTTCATTCTTTCTATGTTCTAAAACTGTAACAAGGAAAATGATTATATTTCCCTATTACAAGAAACTAACATTGTTGATAATTATAACATGAAAACGAGTGAAATAAGTGGGTAATCTTAGTAGTGGAAACCCGGAGTGTGATATAACAGAGTTAGATGATGAAAAAAATCCGAGCATAACAAGCTGTCTATAATAGTCTTACTGTCAATAATCACAGAAGCTATTTCATTTCATGCAAAGAGAAAAAAATTCATAAAACTCCTTACACAATCTATACATTTCTTGCTTATTATGTTTACAAAATTTTATGTAAGCGATAATACTTTAATTTCTATACAACTCTTCGGTGTTGAGGTTTCATTGAGTGATGTAAGTATCGACATAACATTATAATCTTTACAGCAATTCGATGTATACAAATCAAAAATATGACCGCTTACATACAATTTTATGAACGTATCAACTAACAGAAATTTGGATTTACTTGTCAATTAAACTGATTGCAAATTGAATTGAGTCAAGAATTATTCAAAAGCAATTGAAGAAACAATGTCAAAATCAGAAACAAGTCAATTTTAATCAGCTGAGAGGCGAAATTCTAGAAATCGCAAACAGAAATGCGTAAAATAAGCTACCCATAACAATTGCAACAAATTTGCCCATTCATGATAAAAACTGTGACGTAATCTCGGACACCATTCAGATCTAAATAGTTCAACCCGATTGTGTTGATTAAAGCAACCAGAATTACTTTCCGCTACTGCCAAACTCTATATAACTTTCAAATTTGAACTATAATTGAAATCATGTTCTAATAAATTCACGAAACAAAATGCTTTTCCTACCAAAGAAGAATTCTGACTGGTTCATTTGAGAATTTTAATATAACACTTTACAATTTTTTAATTTCGAGAATTATGTTTGATAATAATCACTGAAAGTCAAAGGCACTACACGAAAAGTTTTATGAAAATGAAGCAAATTTGATGAGGATTATGCTCTAATACAAAGGTTTTCAATCTACCTCATATTTCTGATTAATGAATGCAGGAAAAGCAGCCGAAATACACAGCCTAAACACTGGGTCATCTGTGTTGACAGTCGGTGTTACACGAACGCAATCTACCAACACCGAGACGCAAATTGCAGATGAAAGCAGGGTACGGATGGACTGTAGAAGTCGTACGTGTAATGTGTTAATCAGCTGTAATACATGAAAATTAGTAAAATTAATTAGCAAATGAAAACTGAATTTTCTGAAAGTCTTATAAAAACAGAGTACAACAAGAACGATGCACTACTAAAGCATTCCAATTTTCAAAAAATATTGATAAAATGCAGTACCTGTTCAAAGTACAGCGGATCTTCGTTAAGAGTAAACTTAGGTTGAGCAGCTTCAAGAAGTTCTTTCCAAAGAGGATTAGCCAACGCTTCAGATCCAAGATATGAGGTGGTCATAGCCAGTGCTAATCGCTGCTCAAGTTCTCTTTGTCGTCGTTCATCTCGTCTCCATTTCTTTGACTGCATTATTTGACCAGAAGCATTAATTGTGAGGCCTAAAAATATTCATAGTTGAAGACCGAATTCGTATCTATGTGAAAAATAGTCATGTTATATTTCACATAACACCGTAAAATGTTAAATGGAGGTCTAAATCATAAGGTGTTGTGTCATTGTAAAACTGAATAACTGGCAATGCACACTCACACTTGACTCTTATTTACAAATGAAAAATTGAAAGGGAAAGATATTTTTTAGTTGGTTGACTACGATTGATATGCAAACCACAATTAGGGATGAAGTAGTAGAAAAAAATTGATTTATATGTCATTTTATGTCAATAATAACGAAGACGAATACTTTGCTTCATCGAATACAACCTAAGCTTGAGTATATTAAGAAATATTTTTAGCTTTTCACGAGAAAAAATGTAAATAAGTTAGCTAGGAGCAGGTAACCTATTGTTTTCAAACCGAAAAGCTCACCTGCATGCTGAAGCATTTGATTCGCTGTATGAGTAGCACTGACGTTCGCTGATGAAGTTGGAATTTGCAGATTTAGCATCATTTGAAACGGATTCACACCCTGCACCAGATTATGCAACAACGCTGGCATTCCAGTCGCCGTACCGTTACGTAGTGCAGCCATCAAATTACTTTAAAACAGTAGGAATAAGGGCATGTCACAAAATGGCTTCAGAAAGCCTTGAATTAATATAAGAGTTGGATGTTCATTAGACTTACACAGTTTAACTTCAATAGTTCTACTTCGTTAAAAATCAACAGTGATGCATAATACTCATTTAGGTATGAATTTTTAAAAATAATCGATAAAAATAGAGTATTTATAAACAATATACACGAGATCAATATGAAACTTGGAATTTGAAATCATTATTTTATTTGAAAACCGCTAATTCACCTGACGTCTGTTTTAACTTCTTTCTTAGGTTTTTGAGGTTTCTGCACTGGTGTTGTGTTACTGGTAGAGGAAAAATTCGATCCACAAGCAGATGAAGACGGTGACGACGGTAACTGACCACCATAGCGTTCACGTGTATAGTCAACCTGAGCGATATTTTGGATAACTTTCCAGATTCTACAAATTAGTAGATGATTCCATATTAACAAATTCTCCAAACTAATAACTACTAAAGGATTTATCTATAATGTTTCACTTAATGATGCACGTCTAATCCTCACAACAAAAACGACGATAAACAAAAAATATTCCAAATGATTGCAGGATGCTAGAATATCACTGCCCATGGACTTCGCTATGCAATATTTGATTTATCGTCTACTTCTGGCCAATTAAATCTTAGTTCGTATGTTAATAGATTATTTGCATCTCGTCAACTAATTGGATATGTCAAATGAATTGGTAGATGACAAATGGTTAGCAAATCAATGATGAAATCCATATAAATAATACATTGCAATCACTGTTAGATAAGATTTCAGTATTGAACTATTATAGTGGTAACTAGAACCTACCTTAAGCTTCTGAAACTCTGCATATTCTGCCGTGTGCTTCTTCAAATGGCAAGCTAGTGTACTGGTATGCGGGCCTTTCAAGCTGTATGTACAATCGCCAATGATGCATCTATAATGTGAATCATTGATGCAATAAAATATACATATATCTCTATCCTTTCACTGAGGAAGAAATATATCATATAGAAACCAACTAAGCGAAGTCTAAATGATACGGTGCAAAGCCTGAATAAAAAATCATTCGTATTCATTGTGCATTATTTGGTACTACATAAAACTACGAAATAAAGAATAAACTACTCATATGTTTTATCCAAAAGTTCACTACAATTTGATCATCATAATATATCTTTTCAAAATATAAACGGATATGCATTTACAATCCTGAAACATTAATCAGATCTAGTTGTTTATTGGGAAAATATCCAAAAGCTGCTGATACTGGTACAGTAGATTATAGAACTGGGAGAAGTCATAATTAACAAGGTGATTGACAACGTGAGTTTTAACCGTTGACCACTTATGGCGGTTATGAAACCTCATTACACACCTGCTTAGATTTTCAGCTTTGTTGTAGACAAAATATTTCCACACAGGTGTTTGTTTATTAGTCCCACCAGAACGAATTGCTGCCGCTGGATTTCGATGCCAACTCCAGTCATCCTACAACATACTGTGAGCTGATTAAATAGAATATTTCCCTGTTTTTTTTTTTCAATGAAACAGAATCATCTCCTATCATTATAGAACATAAAAGGGTCAGCGAACACTTTATTACATATGAAAGTCAATTTGATTATACCATTCTAATACTATTGAATACAACCCGTAACACCAAAATTGACAGGGTTTATATTTCTTCTATATTACTGGTCAATAAAAAGGCTGTAGTTCACATATTGACAATAAACTGATGACACTCATATGGCTTGCCAAACTCAGCTGGCTTTTTCGAATAAATAAACCACTTAGCCCATACGGAGTTAAAAACCCACGGGTAGAAGACTGGTACTACCCACATGTGTTTTTCAGTGAGTATTGTACTTTAGCAATAGAAAATTAAGAACGGAACAGATCTAGATAAGACAAAGCTCCACGGCTAATGCGATCCTTCTTCAAATATACAGTATAAACAGTACTAACTATGGACCATATTTCAAATATGTCAATGTTTGACTCATTGATAAGTGCACATTCGTCAAGTTTGACAGCTCCTATGGCGGTATTGCTTTTTCAACTGCAGATATCTTCTTACATTTTAGTACTCTATTCCATAACGTGGCAGTTTCTTAACTCAAAACTGATAAGGAAGCAAATTAATTTTGAGAATAGTAATTGGTGAGGCTGTTTGATATCTCCTATGGCGGTATTGCTTTTTCAACTGCAGATATCTTCTTACATTTTAGTACTCTATTCCATAACGTAGCAGTTTCTTAACACAAAACCGACATGAAAGCAAATTAATTTTGAGAATAGTAATTGGTGAGGTTGTATTCCCACAAAGAAAAACAAGAGAAAAGCTGTCATATAAACAATAACAAACATAACTACCACATATTTAATATAATAGATCCTCTATTTCTTACAATTTACGATTTGTATGAATAATACCCAGAAGATTTTCAACATGAAAGATGGAAAGAAAAAGGAAGAAAAAGAAAGGAAGAAAGAGAGAAAAATCACCAGCAACGTCGAATATGAAATATGAGCTTTTCGTTATGAGTCGACCAAAGTACAATTTGAAAGAAGGCACTATTACTAACTACAATGGAATGCAATAATGGACTCCCTAATACGAACGTATAGAGATCCGGAAAAGATTATAGATAGAACTTTCCAGTTTGGAAAAAAAGCACCTGTACTTCGCAGAATTAAAGGGCGACGCACTCTAAGTTTGTTGTTAATGTTTGAATTTAACTGTTAAGTAACAGAAGAAGAAATAACCCAAATCGCATTCAAATAATCTCTTGAATCATTCGTTTATTATTTATATTGTTAAAAGAAACGATATAAAACCTCTGAAAATAGTTGCGCAGCGGGTGATTGAGCGACTGCAACTGAGCCAGGAATAGGAGCCGGTACTGGTGATGCTGGAACGGACGGTAGACGTGGAGGACGTGATACATCGTCCAACTAAAAATCAGGCTTATCACTTTATGAATGACGAAGTTTTCATCACTACATGTTCAGTAAATTGACCACTTCCTAGTTGGAACAGTGATGGGTCATTTAGCAACCATCTTGCACTCTATGAAATAGAAAAAGAATTTACATAACAATAAACAGAAACACACATATATATAGTTGTATAAATTACTCAAAAAGTTTGTTTAGTACTGTCCTATACCCGCCTACGCTATTATCAAACTTTTTTCCAACTACAATGCACTCGTTGCGGAACTTTCTAGTCTAGAGGATACCTATGGAACATGACTCAGAGAGGTTTCATATTCTAAGTGGTAGAAAAATAACTTCCAGACAAACACCTTAGAGGACTAGAATCATTAACAGAATGGTAATTGAAGTATGGTGAAGCTCAAGAAGGAAGATGCTGTGGGGATTTCGTACATAATGCTGGTGATGACGAGAATTCTAATTGTGAATATCAGTGGTAGAGATGATTGAGAAATTAGCCATCACTTACTAAGAAGTTGTAGGATATGTCACTTTTTTTAATTTTCGATAAAAACTTGCTCTGCTATGTACAGATTATAACATTTCACAGTGCAACTCCTTAGTAAACATATAGATCAGAAGACTAATGAGATATCTATATCTGCTTTTGAATTATAACTGAGAGAGAATCCTATTAAGCTTATATTTTACATAGTAGGTTCTTTCTTCCTGAAAAAACTTTAACTATTAGCTCATTATGTCTAATGATATATCCTATCGCGAATGGCGACAATATATGGCGGTGTCAATAATCGCTGAAAACTGGAATCATTTAAAGATTCAACAAACCTCATAAAGCCATTCAAATTACAATGTTTACCACGAGGAAATATGTGGCATGTTTCACACCTTCACATTAAAATATAGGTGGACGAGGGAAGTAAATGGTGTAGTGGTAGAGGTGTGTGTGCCATTGTAGTACGCATAACCGGATTATATTCGCCGCTGTCCCCAGGCCTATCAAGCTCCCCTTCTTCAGTGGTCGCTAAATTGGTTTCAGAGATATCCGGATAGGATAAATAGCAATGAGTTGGTGAAGAGCAATCAACTCAAGTGACTGTATAGAACAGTCTCGCATTTAATCATCTCCACAACATGACGTTGAACAAGAATGCATGGGCGCATCTCGCAATAGGGATTGATCAACGCCAAAGTTTATCATATGGATAGATGACAGCACATTTATTAGTTACTCTTGATATTTCGCGTAGCATTAATCCTCTAGATTTGAAATTTACTGTGACCACCTAATGTAGTACTAAATTATCATAATCAGCTGCCAATCCGTGATTCCTCATCAGTAAAACTCTTTAATTGGAAACTTTATCAGTGAGGTATCCAATTCAGTCACCAACAACACAGCTCAATGCAGATATCATATTGTATTGCTTCTATAGTCATTTGTTTAATAACTCATCCACTTTATAAAAGCGTCGTAAAACATGGGATATAATCTGTAATTGTAAATTTTTGTGAGGAATACCTTTCTGATAAGGAGGAACAAGAGGTTATGATATAAGAAGGAAAATAGTAAGAAACAGATTCAATCATACGTAATATTCTAAGAGATTCTCATATTAGACCTCAATCCTAAACATAAAAGTTCTACATTAGTAGGAATCATATAATAGAAGGTGAGAGAATCCATGCAGTTTCTCCTGTTATACAAGCACTAAATTTTCTTCTGATAACTCACACAATACGATTTATAAGCGCTTCACACCGAAGCGCATGTTTTTTGTTTCCTAGTAAAATTTTCAATGATTAAGAGCTATACGTGTCTATAAGGTTGACCTTCTGATGAAAAGCTTCGTTAGATGTCTTGATTTACCTTGAACACATTACCCAGCAAGCTTTTGCTGATCATCTCCAGAATGTTGCTTGTCATACCTGGTTCCGGTTCATCATCCTTTTCTACTGATTCAGATGAAATCTATAAATCATATTTTCTGACTAGTAGCATACTATAAATCTATTTACAATTTCTTCTATTTTGTAAAATTATCACTATAAACACTTGAAGAAAAAAATAACCTCCGATCCATTAGTGGAACGTGCTGAACTTGGTCCGGCTGGTGATTGGCCATCAGCTGCAGCCGGTCCTTCAAGTGACTCTGATGAGCACAACGACGGTTCAACAACTACCTGAATTATGAATAGGTATATATTTGTAGCGTATTGAGTAGAAAAACTCTAAAATATCAAGGAATCATTACAGTCCAAATGTTTTAAATGCTTTATTGATTAGTTTGTGAATCTATTTGACACACTTTTTTCATATATTGTTGTTCTTTTTTCATTTGTTCTCCACTAATCAATATCGGAATTTAACACCTGACATAGACATCAATAGATGACTGTACTGTTAAGAAATGAAATGAATGTTTAGAGACTCGACAATCACTCGTCAGTTTTCGAAGTGTTCTTTCTATCCCTTCCATTATCGTCTGAATTCACAGAATCGACCGAATAGTGGTGGTGTACACGTGAACGATGTCTCATCGGAAGCGCTATTTTCCCAGTACAAACTGCTCTAGCTGGTAGTTTTTTATTTCTGTCGTCTTCGTTCGTTTTCCCATATATCATCAAATGCAGGCGAGGGCAATTATGCATTTACGTAACGTGATGTGGCGCTGACGCTTACACGTTATTTGATATTCATAAACGTACAGTTAGTGAAGCTCGTTCGTATTTAGAAAGGTTATCAATAGAACTCGATAAAGACAGAAATCAGAATGAGGTGATAGGAAAAAAATGAGGACGGTTAGAGGTATTGCCCGTTGTCGTTGTTGCTGTTGTTGTTGTCATTGTACTATTAGCAGTAGTAGGATAAGAAGATGATAACTGAGAATTCTTGAGGGAAACATCATAGTTTGATGAGAACGCCTCCACTGTTTTGGTAATTTTGATAAAATATTTGTAGTGATGATAATTATCAGAATATATTTATCAGTTATCTATTTTATCAATAGCTTATGAGAAAATTTTAGAGAAAATAATATTCTTGTATGTATTTATTAATCATATAGTTGTTCATGAATATATTTTCCCTCATAGAGTCCTCATATCAGTTTAATTATTCATTTTCAAAAAAACACAATTTGAAAATATACTAGCTCTATTCATCAATTATGTGCTTTATATTTATTAGGTTGCTTCAGAAAAATAAATGCGGTAATTTATTAAGCTTAACATTGTAAAAGCCGTAATTATTTTTGCACCAGTCTAATAGAGGCAATAACTCAATATGTTGTCACTGAACGTTCCTTAACGTGAAATTAATTTCTTTTTCGATCCTCTTCTTATCATCTGCATCACAAAATACTTCTTAACTAATTCTGAAGTTTTGAATATCTGTGTAATTGTTAAGAGTTTAAATAAAGATACAAATAAAAACAATAATGTACCTGTGTCGGCAAATCAATACGAAATTTCTTCGCCTCAGGCGGTCCTTCAGTAGCAGCAGTACTCATTAGTGAGTTTTATAGTTAATCAGTTGATTTAGTGATGACGCATAAATAATGATAATTTTACGATTCTAAATAAAACTAAAATTAATACGAACTAAAAGACAACACACGACACGAATCGAATTATTCGAGAAACATCGTTAATGTAAAATTTTAATACCGTTAATAATTTGTTACCAAAAGAAAAATCATCGTCACTCAAAGCTTCTTTCTGCTTTGGAGAGGAAAAACGTGTCAAGTAAATATACAGTTCAAATTCACCATAGCTTAATCTTGATGATAAGGATATGGCATTATGCGCTATATGTTGCAGTATACCGAAGACGATCATGCCTGAGGCAAAAAACGGCTAAATAACTGAGGTTTTTCTTTTCAATCGTACTAACAAACGTATTTCGTTTACGCGTATATATCTTTCTAAACACATCATATGTAGATGTGGTTGAGTACATGGAGATGGTCTACTGGAGGAGCATTCTATGAGACAGTACCGGAGGAACATTCTATGAGACAGTACTGGAGGAGCATTCTAGAGAGAGTTACGAAGAATATGGTAGAAAATGACTTCTAAGTGTCACTCTAGTAAGCTTATTGTTTTTAAGGAGTGAGTTCTAGCAATCCATTACTCGGTCATGTCAAAATAATGAAGAACACGCCTTTTCCTCCGAAATGACTTTGAAACTATCATCAGAGGCTTATTGAATAGGTAGATGAACATCACGTAGATAGACATGCACTATTGTCGTTCATGTTATATCGTTATATTCGACAAATGAAGGAATTATCGAGGTATAAGTGACGAGAAGGTAACAATAAAACATATATGTAATTAAGAAGAGATTGTGATGAGCTGGAAGAAGTCATGGAACGTCATAAAGTTAATTTTCAACGTAAGAATAGAATTTCAAAGAGTTCAGAGAATTCTAATACGTTTAAGAAAATCAAGTACGAGTTTAATTGATTGAGTAAAATGAGAGTTCTAAATAACTCAAAAGTGTTTGCATACAAAGAAATCTATCGTAAATCATTGAGTCCACTGATGAAATAAGCATAAGCTTATGATTTCAACTAATACAAATATATTTCATTATGTCGTTTTATTATATATGATTATATTAAAAGATCACTAAATTCGGATTAGAAGAGGAGTAAAGCGGTTTAAGAGTACAAAAATGATGTCGAGGATATTGAGATTATCCTTAACATGAGGCTGAGGAGAAAAAAAACGCAATCAAATTAACGATAAGGTAATCACGAAATTAAACTAAAAGATTTTTTTCCTACGAAACAGATGATTTCAAATGCAAACGTAATGTACGTATTCATTACGGATTAAGCTTGACGTATTATTTTGTATTGAGTTAATTTCTAAGCATCTAGAAACGAATTAATAAAGACTTCGTATGAGATATTTGATAGCCGAATCGGCTTTCGACAAATCTCACGGATTATTGTTGTTGTTAGTGATGGTGTTGGTGTTGGTGTTGGTGTTG
>KN716801.1:6881-33202 GCA_000816705.1 Dictyocaulus viviparus | reverse complement strand
TTGTTGTTGTTGTTGTTGTTGTCTACAGGAAATGCAAAAGAAGTTACAATTACATTCTTTTTTTGAATTGTAAAAATAAACAAATTATGAACACTTTTTTCTTCTCACTAAACAACACATTTATCGATCGAAATTTTGAACGTAAAAAAAACAACAACAAGAGGAAAATAATCTGTTATTTTAATAATCACGAAGAGAAGTTTTTCTTTTTAATACTACAGGTCATATTATATTTATTGTATTTATTTATTGATGTTTATTTATTTGTTTATCGATTGTATTTTAATTATTCATATCTATCGTAATTATAACAAATATTATTAATAATATTATAAATTATTATTTGAAATTGACTGTATTGAAGGAGTTCATTGACTGCAATGCATTAATAAATCTAATAAGGATTGAGTTAATAGCACTCATTTAATTTACATTTAGTTGTAAGCTGGTTTTTTTTCCTCACTTTAATCTTCATCTTATCATAGCCGATTTTATTCTAAATTTGTGAAAATTCTAAGAGAAAAAAAAATATAAAAATAATAATAAAGATGCTTGCTATAGTTATTTGATTAAGTTAAGTGAAATTAAATTGAGTTGAAAAATAAATTTCAAGGAGTATTATGAGGGAGTAATATGAGGGAAAATTGTTTAGAATATTATCTGTAGTGTAGTGTAGCTTGAATATCGAATACTCAGCTATCTTTTAAATGCTACAGTAATACGGGGCGATGCAAAGACAACACCGAAAATGTGGACGAGTAGGATTACGGTAGTCGATGTTGTCGTTAACATAGCAACATGTCGGATTATAAAAAACTATACGGACATTGAAAATAGAAAATTTTACCAGACGTTTACAAAAAAAAAATTAAGTAATAAGTTTTTTACTTATTTTAAATTTAACGTTAAATTTACGTATAGAACTCGTTTAATTAGGTCAATAAATAATCTTAGTTTGATTTAAGCTTAAGCTTTTATCATATAAATAAAAATAAAACAATCTTCAAAAGAAACACTTATTATATGAATAAAATGATTAAGTGTTATTTGAATGATTACAATTTTTACATCTATTAATAGTATCAGTCCTCACAACCTCATTTGAGTTATTGCAGTTATTTTTCTATAACGTCTTATTTTTCTATCGGATAATAAACGAATCTATTAGATTAAGAATAGCTGGCATATACAAATTCATAAGTGTTAACATGAGGTATGACATACGACCGGCTTAATCCGTCGATTTCATGATTGCTTACGTTTACGTTGTCACTCATCTACCTCACTCTTTCACTCTTTTCATAATATTCTATATGAAGCCAGTGCTTGATGAGACGATAGGTACTCTGGAAAATTAATTTATTAAATCTTCAATAAATATTAGTATATTATTTTTTGTTTAGCGTAAATAAACGACTATAAATATCACGTTATTTAGTGATGCAATGATATCTTATTGAATTAAAATAGAGAATGATATGAAAATAATTGGACTATACAAAACAAAAAACAAACATGTAAACAAACACATCGCCGCTGGACATTGGGACATTATAATTAGATTTCAGTAGGGTTTATCGAAAAAAAAAATTGGTAGAAAGTGAATTGTGATGAATATGATAATATGGTGATAAGTTTGATGTGTATTATATCTAGAATAAATACTTAAGCATAATTGAGGTAGATGAATAATTGAAATTCTGATGAGGAACTTTACAGTACGTTGAGTTAATTCTAGTTAGAGTTATAGTTTTATGCATGAATAGAAATATAATAGATTTCCTCTATGAGACAAATAATAAGCGATCTTGAGGAATCCAAACAACACAGGAGATGAATGGATGGTTGATCGCCGTTGGGCGATTGTGATCTTGAACGGTCACGGATTTCGGTAGGAGATCAACGAACGACCAACGTAGCGCATTTACTAGACAGTAACGAACGTCTCTACACAGATACATATCTCAGTAGGTTAGAAGAGAAAACGAGATTTATTTTGTACACAAGAATTTTTAACGAATTGTGTCAAGATCGTTCTATGAGTAGTTCGTTCGTTCGTTCATCGTTTCGTAGTAAATGTAAAGAGAGTATCGGAGGTAAACAATATACCTCATTGAAATGTAACCGTCTTTGTTATTGACAATATTGTTAACATATATTAATAATAATTATCATAGTTATCATATGAGCTATAAGATCAAAGAACATAGCGTTAAGTTCGATCAATAATTTTCACTTTCATTAGAACATAGTAAAATGTATACGATGATCACGAAGAAGAACAAGAAGAAGAAAAGAAGAAGAATAAGAAGAAAACAATGATGGTGATGTTGTTGACGTCCAAGATGATGATGATGACGATGATGATGATGATGATGATGATGATGATCAAAGTGAAAAGAGAAAGGAGAAGAAGAGATGAAAAAACAAAAACACGTGCGCGTTGAATGCACCGATTCGACAGGCGGCTGCAGTACAAGTAATTAACTGAGTCATTTCTGATGACTGCTAATTAGTATCGTCGCTAAAATCACTGTCGATGATTACGGTAGTCGTAGAACGAACGCAGCAACAGATTATATAGATATATTTAAAGACTAGACATTCAAAAATTAGGTACGATAAGTAAGTAGGTCGGATTTCGATGACAGTCAGAAAATGGCGACTAATCGGATGTGTGAACAACGACGACGACGACGCCGCCGCCATTCGATGATCGAAATCATCGTCATAACGAACAACTCTATACATGTAATATAAGTATTCGATTGAAATTGAATTCTCTCATCGATTACAACTCTGTGTATGTTAGTTGAGTGAAATAGTTGAATTTCATACAAATGAAAATGAGGTTGAGGTGAAAATTTTAACGATATTAGACTTAAGAGGAGGTATAAAAAATCTTCAATACTATTCGCTATTAGCATAATCACAACGACGATACTTTGATGTAGGATTATCCGTGTTTTTTTTTCTTTCTCTTTCTTCTTCTTAACCGATAAAATGTTCGTTAACAATAATTTAATGACAGCCGATCGTATAAAACATGTAATGTACGAAAAAAGAAAAAACTCGTAACTCTAAAATGTTAAGTGATAAGTAACTTTTCAGTAACTGTTATGAGGTTAACGAGGTTAATTATGCGGTAAAACAATGTGGACGTGTTGTACTGTCCAGTCATAACAGATCAACTTATTCACTCAAACGATAAGCTAAAAAGCATTCGATAAGCATTTATGACCTTCGGGGTCATAAATTCGTAGAAGAGGTCATTGTTATTCTGTTATGCGAATTTTGTTAATATAACAAAAACAAACAAAGGAATCGTTTCTATATTTATCACGTGAATGATCACGTGAATAATCCTTAATGTTACATTAGAATATTTCGTCATTATTCAGAATACTCAAAATATATACAATTCATAATATGCAGAGGAGAGGAGTCGAACAAATAACGTAATCGGTGCTGCTGTACAGATAGAGACGATCGTCGATGGTGTACACGATTCTTTTAGACAAAAACGATTTCATACGATCGATTTCTGTCATATTTTCCAGACAGGACCATCATTTCAATGAAACAAAGACGGATCGATGACGAAATTACGTAATGGGTTTTTTTTTCTTCGAATAATTTACTATCAATGAATTCATTTAAATCAATATATATGTTTTCTACAATATTACAGTAAGATTTTCGAAGCTTATGAAAATTTCTAGACAGAGGTTAACGTTTTTTTTTGTGAACTGATGGTTATCAAAATCCTCTTAAAGAGTCTGTCTAAAAATCTATATTACTTAAATTATGTCAAATAAAGGAGGAGGTATAGAGAATTACGATCAATTACTACCTCCGAGATGCTTTAGCGCCTCAATCTGGCTGAGAGGTATTCCTAGGTTTTTCATTTCGATTTGGAAGTCTAGTCAAGAGTAAACCTATCACTATCACGAATCGTCACTGTCATGTTCGAATAAAGTCACAATGAGGCACATCCCTCTGATCCATAAAGGCCGCTGAGTGCTTTTAATGAGGACTATGAGAACCAAGAGCCATTAATCAATTAGTAATAATATTTACTTTGAAAAAAATAGTTCATATAATTTTTTTATAAGAGGAAAAAAAGAACTCTAAAACGATGTTAACTCTAAAGTAGAAAGATTCGTAAAAATTAAATGGAACTAATGATAATGAGGAAAATGAATACAAATTTTCTCATGTAAAGTTATTTTTTAACCCGAATGAGGACGAATGAGGTTAAAAAAATACCAGTTGAAAAAAAGAAATGTCGGAATGAAATGAGTAAGAAAAACTGAGGTATAAATTAGGTAAAATAAACACAGAGCGGTAAATGGAGAAATGAAATCGTTAGAAGATAGAAAAACTCTATAGAAAAAAATTACTAGTCATATTTGACCTACTAATTACAGTAATACTAACATTGAGATGTTATTAGGCAGCAAATATAAAAACGTTAGTATAGGAAAAGCTCGAAAAATTCTCTATAGAAGATAATATTTATGACGTCATTATATGATGTCACTCGCCTAAGAAAAAGTAATATTTAATTCATTTTTTAAATGGTGACAGTTTACATTCAATATCATTGAGTAGATCATAAGGCGTCTAGCTTCAAACGAGATTCGAACTCGAAACGTACAGATTATTCTGAGGTACAGATTATTCTGAGGTACTGAGTTCTGAATATTGACTCAGCTGTGTATGATGTTAGCATAATACCACTATAACATATTTAATATGACGAAAAACAAAATTTCCTTTGTTAATTGCTTGAGCTTTCAAGAGGTAAATAGATTATTTATTTACTATAGATCTTGTTTATTTGATTTCTTTCGAGCTTCGGTGAGGTCAGAGGTCATTTATATTGGGCAGTAATCGATTTCAATACAATTTTAACTCCTCGTTATAGAATAACTCATAATAAATGCTAAAATTTTTCTTCATCATCTGCCAATAAACACCTCCCACCTAGTAAATTTTTATAATAGAAATATATTTTATTATTACACTATAAAAATTTATAAGCGAAATTAAATACAAATAAAATTACCGTAATAAACTACCGTAATATAAAATAAAAATTCCATCTATTTTAGTATTCTGTTGCATAAACAGATTGTGAGTAAATGAGGTAAATATAGTCTATTGATGGATGAGGTAAGTGAAATAACGAAAATTACTTCTCTTTCTATTTTTCTATTATACGTATATTATATTTCTACATGAAGAAAAAAAAATCCGACGAGAAAACGCTGAATTTTAATGAGGTGATGAGGTAAAAATGCGGAAAAAATCCGAAAATTAAAGGGAAAAATACTCACTCTGAAACTGAGCAGGTGGCCACCGAGTTTTTTTTTTCTTGGTGTTGGATTTCTTTTTTCAAAAATAAAACCTTACGGTTCGAATAGTAATGGAGGGTATTGATCCAATACAAAATATTCAGATGAGGAACATTATTGAGGATTGTATTTAGGGAAAAACGGAAAGAAATGAGGCAAATGAAACTTTTGAGAGAAAAAAAAACGTCAAGGAAAAACGCCAAGTGAATGATGAGTGTTTACATTTGTAAAAATATTTCAAAAAAAGTGCATTTTTTTGTGTAAAATATTCAGAAAAAAAATCGTCAGAACTGAACGGACGACGTTCTAGTTATTTTGCTAATATGGTGGATTCCAAAAAAAAAAGCCACTTCTTCCTAGTTGAAGCTTCATCCTCATTTCATTTTGAGAAACTCTATAACTTATTTTCGAATAGCACTTGAGTATGAGGGAACAATGCCTCATATAATTCGCTATACACTACTACTTTAATGGTGTTCAGCTTCATAGATGAAGTGGTTTTGTCGTAAATAATCGACGAGAACTATGAAATATATCGATTTATGCTAAAGCCATAATACGATCAGCAAAATAAAAGACTCTAGAAATGAGGCGGTACACATCGTTACCATTCAGAAGAGGTAACTGATTGAGTTCCATTCGATTATGAGGCTTCGATGAGTAGAACTCATTGCTTATCACTTATTCACTTCAACGAGTAGTAAGTTAGTACCTCAACAAACTTTGATATTAGCTAATTTTTAAAGCCTTATCATTGAACTCATGTCAAAGTACTTATCATTATGAATAACCTCAAAGCTTAGTGAATATGATAACACGATGAGGTAGTTGAGAATCGTTTGAGGAGAGAGTTTTCTTTGTAGAATATATAAAATGTATCGTTTTTTTTTTTTCGTTTTAAAACTAAACTTTACGTTTCTAGCACTCATTGCTTATAAATGACCAAGCCTCAAAATAAACAACTTAAAGCTACTCATTTAAATGCAGTAACGGATTTCATCCATAGAATTTATAACAATTAAATTTAGAAGTTTTTTTATTTTTTTATTTTCATTGGTAACAAACGTAAAAATACTTGTAAGCGCGAAACCTCATTGGTCGCAGTTTTGCCTCAAACGAATATCAGCTTATATTTGAGTTTAGAAAAAAATACTTACATAAAAAATATATGAACGAAAGAAACAAAAATGCAATTTGATGACACAAAAGAGTTTCGATGAAAAATAGTGAGTTTTAAAATGTATAAAATTACTCCTCAGTTCACTCATTTTACCTCAACTATTGTTATTCTAATTAGTCATAAGATATTTATTAATGCATTGCTTCGATTTCTATTTTCATTCTAGTTTGTTTTTCTCTAATCGAACAAATGGAGAGAATATGAACTTGAGGATGTTATCGTATTCGTTCAACCGGAAGACATATTATCGAATATGTGAGGAAATGATGAGGGACATACATGAATTCGTGAAAACGTTCTCCTATGGGAACACACGACGTTATCGGTTGAAGGTAACCGATGTCGGCCATTGAACGAATAGCCAACCAATCAACCAACCAACCAACCAGCAGACCAACCGATCAGCCGACCAGTCAACCAGTCAACCAGTCAACTTGCCTAGCCGGCTATTGGGAGGAGTTAGCGTCGGTGGTTATCAATATTATAGACGAAACCGCATAATTCGATATCTGTATGTAAAATCAAAAGCTTAAAAGCAACATGTGATTATGCTACTACTCATATTCGACATTTTGCTTATCTGTATTTAAGCGTGTGTAATGTTATCCTTGAACATTCAATCCCTAGGGTATATTTCGTTATGAATCTGTTCGGACGAAATCGGACAACATCGACAATGACTGAATGGAGTGTTATCGGGACGTGTTACCTCATTTGCTCTTTCTTCATCATCATCATCATCCTCATCATCAGCAGCATCTTCGTCATCATCATCCTCATCCTCATTCACATCATCAAAGGATATCATATACGATTTTTGACTCATTTTTGACTAAATGATGAATATACACTCATTCACATTCTAGAAAAGTGAAGCTTAAACGATAAACAGCATCAACGAAACGAAAACGGGTCAGACAGCCATCGGTCGGTATAACATAAACAAATCTTGTTCCATATATATTCCATAAATATATGTATATATTTAGTTAATTTTATTCCTAAACGTCGAAATGAGGGCAATACGAGATTCGGACAGTCCTTATACCTCTTTTCCTCCTTTTACCTCAACTTCCATTATGATTTTCATAGTTGTTAAAGAAAAACAGTGTAACAGCAAGGAATTCATAGTGTGCGAAATATATAATTAGTTAAGGAGAGACGCATAAGAAAAAAAGGAAGAAACAAAAATGAAAAGATACAGACAAGAAAGAGAGTACAGGAAATTTCTAGAGAAAAAAACTACAGTATACAGTTTATATTTTAATATATTTATAGTATTATTTATTATAATAAAATTTTTTTTGCAGTCGTAGAGAGTTAAAGAACTTCACATGATTTTTTTTCAGGCAATAATTTGTATTTATTTCAAAAATAGATTTATATTTACAAATAAATTTTATATAAATAAAAATGCTAACACAAATATAAAAATTTATTTTCAGTTGCTTTTCATATTTCACCAGAGAAGGAATAAAAATTTGAGTTTTTTTTCTATTGAGTAAGTTCCTCATGAAGTTTTCCTCACAACTCTCCTTTTTCGAATACTATAAAATTTTTCCGAGCAAAAAAATAATATTAAATTTATGATATTAAATGAAAATTTAGAAAAAAAAAACGAGTCACAATTATAGCTTTATGTCGGATCGATCGATATCTATATATGATTACGGCGGACACCGTGTCGTGAACGTATGAATTGTTCTGGAAGATGGATAGAGGGAAGAAGGGATGAAATGGAGGTTGAACGAATAGAAAGAAGGATGAATGGATGAATGAATGAATGGATGAATGGATGGATGGATGAATGGATGAGTGAGTGTTGAGATAGAGGGATGAATAGTTGATTGGAGGATTAAGCATTAAATAACGCCTACTTTATGAATATTTTAATATATCGATTAGTTAGCAGAAAAATCAATAGTGATGATGACGTTATACGGTATTATAGACCTTCTTAAGTTATTTATTTTTCATATAGACGTCGTATTCGTACCGACGGCGAAGACGACAACAAGTCGTCGAACAACATCGATAACGATGAAATTTATGTGAAAAAAATTAGTTCAGTGATGAGTTAAATGGTAAGTTAGTGAGTTTAGAGCTATGAGTGAGTTCGTATATGTATAGATAGATATAAACTCACATCTAAATTTGTTTATATAGGAAACACCAGCCAGTCTCAGGCTTTCATCAAATGACTGCTAACTTTCGTTTATATTTAACTTTGATGATCGTAAACTCATTTTTACCTCACTATTATCCAATACTGAATAGCTTATTAAACTCACAACTACTGTAAACGTTTTTTTTTCTTCAATAAATGTATTGTATAATAATCGACAGTTATAAAACGTAAAGTAAAATTAAGTTAATTATGAAAGTATTAAATAAGAGAAGACTAAGAGAGGAGGAAAAGGAAAAAGAAAGAGAGAAAGAGGGAGAGAGGTAGAGAGAGGTAGAAAGCAAAAGAAAGAGTAAGAATTTGAAGGACAATTATGTATGGACGGTATGTGTGAGTGTTTAATCGGTTCGCCAGGTAGCAGATATTTTGACCTCATCGAGGATAGAAAGAAATAGCAGAAAAAGAATAGAAAGAGGAAAAAAAAAACTGAAAAGTCGGTAGGTAGGATGAGGAAAAAGCATTGAAGAGGGCCGCGACACTATCACGACCTTCACGATCAAGAAAATATGAAATAGACACTATATAGGACAATATTATTATACTATAAAATATTTGTACTTTGAATTAACATGATAATGATAGGTTAATAGGTTCACTCGTTCAACCTCAAAAATGAGGTAAAAATGAATTCTATATGAAAACAGTTTGAAATAACTCTTTTCATTTTTAATCGAAAAAAAAAAGAAACGTAGGCGATAAACCGACAATGGTGAAATATGAGGAAAGAAAACTCATATGAACTCCTCGTATCGAGTGAATTTGAAATAAACTGAAAAATAAGTATAATAAATAATATTGCATGAAAAAAAATTGGTTTCGTGATCTCACATCAATCAATAATCTGAAAAACCTTTATGTTCATACATTTGAATAAAGAAATTAAAGGAACTATTTTGAACTCTCCCTCCTTACATGCTGGTAATTTTCTTGAATTTGAATAAAAATCGTCTTTTCTCTCTGCTTTTGAATCAAGCCGGCAAATAAGGGCGTGTTAAAATTGGTAGATCAAGAAAATCGATAAAAATTATTAGAATTCATTTGAATGGTTGAATTTGAATGATCGATGAAGTTTTTTTTCTTTTAATCTTGGCAAATTTCTAAGATACTCTAGAACTCAGATGCTTTACGTGTGAATAATTGATTGTTTTAGAGGGAACTTTAAATTTGAGCAAAATACAACGTAATTAACTTGCCACTAAGGCGAATATATGAGGTGGACAGTGAGGTGATACTGAGTTTTACCTCAGATGAATTCATTCAGAGAAATAAACTATTGATTGGCTTGAGTTCTCTATGAGGTTCAGAGTTTTGTGATTGAAATAAATGTTTGGAAGATTTGTTATAATGAAATCATTATAACTCATCAAATATAAAACGCTGTAAGGTTCATTTTGAGGGAATCGCTACCTGAGTAGAAAAGTTAGGAAAACGTCCTCATTTCATCAAGTGAAAAAAAGCTGACATCATTTAGCATTGTCAAAGCAAAAAAAAAATCGATAAGCAATTTCTCTATGAGGCTTAGGGAGGAAAATTTGTATAAAAAATTAATTCTAATTAAACAACATACCTAATCGTACTTGATTATTTACATTTAAAACGTAAATTTATAATAAACAACAACCGTGAACGAATTTCATAAGATGTTGTTTGTGTTCGAAAAGTAAACAGACAAACAAACAAATAAACAAAATGGATAGATAAATAGGATTTTTTTCAAAAAACAATACACGCTGAGGTTGTTTTTCTTTTAGCTGAACTCTATAAGTGAAACGAATAATCACTTTTGTAGATTTAAATGAGTATTTGTATAAATTTTTACAATATAAGAAGCTGGTTTTCTACGATCTCATACCAGTAGTCAAGTGTGGTATGGTATGGTATTTTTGACAAACGAAATGATCCTCATGAGGGTCGATTTAAACGACGAATGAATGTAAATGGATCAAGGATTACTTGTGTGAAGTGCGTTTGGTGTCGCCCGATTCGACAATCACCATCGTTGTCGTCGTCGTCGTCATCATCATCATCACCATCGAAATGGTAAATACTACCGTAACCTAAATTTCCATCATCATCATCACCACCATCGTCGTCCCGCCCGGAAGTACAACACCACCACCACCATCACCTACTGCAAACAGACAGACACAAGCAAACGTTCGCACAAAATCGACTGTAATTATCGACAGTGACAAAGTCCAATGACTAATCGATTCATATTAATACAGTAATCCGTTTTTCTATCGTAAGGCGAAAAAAAAACCTCATAATTAAATGTACGATTTCGAAAGAAAATTATAATGAAGATTTTTTTTTCTTTTCTGAAGAAAATTCAATATTGAAACAACTATATGAGTCATTTTAACTCAAACACTTATGAGGTAATAAGAGGTACGAACTGATCTGTTATCAAGTTACATATGTATAAGCTCGGAAGCGATAAATTACGTGATTATAAAACGAGGTACGGTATGGAATTTAATAAAATCGTTCGATGATTTGTTAGGTAGAGAATTGAAAATTGAAAAGCTTTTCAATTCAACTCGAAACCGTTTGTTAACTGAATTTTTATTTATGTTCTTTCATTTTGAGGGAGGGAAGAAAAAAAGGAAAACAACAAAAGAAAAGAGTACAGTATTAAAATGAGATTTTAATAATCATTATGGAAAACACGGATAATTATCTTTATATGATTTTATGAGTCAGCTTTATTTAATGAGAAAAACGAGTTAGTTTTTTTTGTTCTTTCGTTTTTGAGGAGGGAATAGTAACGCCTTTTTACTCAGTTCACAATGTTAAGTGTATGGATTGATGAAAAAGTTTGAAGGAAGTGTTTTGTAGCAAAGTGAAGTGTTCAGCTTATCGATAGCGATAATTCTAGAAGAAAATCTAAAGGTTTCGTAACAGAATCTATACATATCGATTAAATCGTCTCGGTTTTTAATAAGCAATTAAGTTCATATAACGTATTTTCTGCAGTAGATGTAATGTTGACTGATCCATTAAGAATCGGAAGAGAATTAAAAGCTAAATGATTTCATTTCGATACACTGAGGTAGAAATGATAACGATAAGATGAAGAAGCTTAATGAATAGAGATGTTGTTGTCCGTACTGACCACACTGACTGCGTGTCCGACGAGAAGTGGCGATGAGAAGGGTGGAGAGTTTCGGGCATGTGAAAAGCATCAATAATTATAGTTAGTCATAACGCGATTAGAAAAGGAAGAGGAGAAAAAAAATTGAAAGAAAGATGAATGGATGTTCACATCGACGGATTGACTGTTGTTCATCAACGTAGAAACACTATCAGAGCAGTTGTTGCTCAGAGTTTTTCACGCTCCCGAAAACATCGTGTTGTGCGCTTCTGACCGCTTCTGTTGCTCTATTCGAACCGTTGTCGACATGATTTCATTCCTTGACAAATACTAAATGCCCTAAGGAATCAACATCGATTATAAATTGGCTATTATTTTATTTTAGATATTAAATTACAACAGCAAGAAAAAAAAAAGACAGCTGAAAATGTTAACGTCGTGACAGTGATGAAATTCTGATGACAACAATCACTAAAAAAAACTTCATACTTCTCTAATAGATTCAATGTACTTTGAGGATCGGCTTGTGTTAATCATTGTTCCCATCAATGAGGAGGGAATGAGGGAAAGTATCAGTGGATTTTCTACATAACTGTACCTCTTGTGAATCAAGTAGTAATATTTCAGTGAAATAAAAAATATAACATAAAATAAATACATAAAATGTAATTTTAGAAATATTTAAATACATTCGTATTTTGAGGCGTCCGTTATCAAGCTGATAATTTTGTATTCGTTAATTTATTGAATACATTTTACAAAGTGAAAACAAATTTTTTACAGGATTCTAACACGTTTTTTTTTCTACTAAATCTGGCTTTTTACCTCAAAAACTAATGATCTACCTCATTTCTTAGGCGAAAATCTATTCTCTATATAATTGAGAAGAAGCATGAATGTATTTATATGTTTATGTAATTTTGTTTTTTTCGATAATATAAAACTGTTTGTTCGGAGCTTTTACGAGTTTCTTTTACGACACTCATTTTCCTCATTGTATATTAATTTTTTTTTAATCTCAATTGAATTGTTAGACGAATAATTATACACCTCATTACTTTGAAAGTATTTCGTCAATTATTATGGTTTGTCGTGTCATCTCGTTCAAAAACAGATGACACGACAACACGTCAACATCTTCTGTAGATGAACAATATATTGAGGTATAATTTGAATAATATTTGCGGATGTGTTTTGAGGTAGAGTGAAAATAAATGATCATTATATGAATAGAACAAAAAAAAGAAGAAAGATTCAATCAATGATGATGTACAGAACTGAATACGAACTGAGTGTAATCGAACCGATTGATGACGACATTGACGATGCTGAACGAACGATTCGATTACGAACAACGACGAATATGATGACGGTATGAAGTGAAGTATGGTGATGATCAATGTCGTCGTTAGCATTAACGACGAAACGACATCAATTCAAATCATTAACATTCATCTGATCAGATGAACGTGAGACAAAATCCTACGTTTAGAAGACGTTGAGAAATAAAGAGAGAGAGAAAGAGAGGGAGAGAGGGAGAGAGGAAACAAAACGATAGCAGTACATCTACAAACATCTCATTAATACATCTTGTCGTTATTGATCGGTACTTAAAAATTGTTTGTTTTGAGTTAAATGATATCTAAATTGTTGATGAACCTCAAAAAAAAGAGAGTTATTTCTAGGATGTTTCGTAATCGACACGATTACCTAACAAAATAAAAAATCATACAATCAATAAATATAGTTATTATTGGTATTTAATGATGATGTAAAATTAAGTTAGTAAAAAACTTTTTGATGAAAAGTTTCGTTTTTGAATTTTGTGATTGTAAAATAATAGAGTAGATCAAACGTAATACAAGCTATATTCGCTCTTTACCACTATTGACTCCGTAAACTCATCTAATACATCTAGTGATTACGGTAATTTCTCAGGGATATCGTACCGTTTGTACTTAAGACGATATCTTTATTCGTTTTATCTTATTTAACAATCTATTAACAACAAAATACTTCAATACGTTCACACATTGCACACATTGTTTTGTATTCAACGCAATATTACAGACATTATTGTTGTAGATGATTAGTTACGTAGTGTGAATTTTGGTGAATATGATGTCTATAAGATTACCTCAGAGGGTTTTTCTTCCTCATTTCTACTAAACAGTTATTTGGCATCGAATATTGATCGTTGAAAAATCAATAGCGGTTTGATGAAGCTCATAAGTAATAATTATAATCAAGTTTTTCTTTAATGAGGTTGTTGAAACGAATCAACCACAAACAACATCTGCGTTCTTTAACATTCATTTTTTCTCATCGAAAAAATTCCAACGAATACAAAAGAAAAAAACTTGACAATCTGTTTCTCATTTGATCGATAAATGAACGATTGATCAATTTTTCAAAAATATTGATTATTTAATACTTTATAAAATTAAGTGTAAACGAAAAAAAAAAAAAAAAAAGTAAATTCATTTCGAACATATAAATACTATCGCCGCTAAGATCTGAACCTGAAGGTCGAAACCGATAATTGTCATGACAATGAAACGACGAATTAGTTATGTTTGATGTTAAAACGATTGACATGATTATGTACGAGAGGACAAGAGGACGAGAGGTACAGCAAGAAAAAAAAAATAGAAAATAGCAAATTAAAACGAGGACAGTAGACGAACAACATGTAAGCTTATCAATATGGTTGATGGTCATCAGTTTGTACGGTTCGATTTGTGGTGGTGATCATGGTGGTGGTGGTGGTTTTTTTTTTGGTTGGTAGTGACGACGGCTGATCGCTAATGTGAGACAAAGAAGCTATTCGTTATAAACAACGAAAAGCGCTACCTAGACCGGACCGTCGTCGTCGTCGTCGAGTAGTAACGAGTGTATGTGAAGCAACTGGTAATGTACATGGTAACGGGCTGATGATGACGGAGAAATATGAAGATATATCACGATATACGTAATACGTTAAGAGATATTAGAATGATGTCAGATACCGACGATGATCATCAACCGGTTAGCCATCATATAGTGGACCGATAGCACTAAACAAAAACTCGCAGCCTCAAGAAGTTCAACGACAACAACATCAGCTATATTACTGATATACGATAAAATTCTCTTATTGATTCATTTATTACAAAATCATTCGCCTAGTAAAGTGCATTGTGAATTTTCAAAATCATTACATAATTGAAAAATCACTTATGTTGAGGTAGAACGGAGTATATGACGAGTAAGAGATTCGTATGATAATAGAAAAAGTCGATATACGCTAAAAGTCATATTGATTGATTATCGAGCTAATTTTTGATCTATTCAACATAATTTTTACTCTTTTTTCTTTACTAATTAAGACATCTTATCTTATTAGTCAAGAAGAATAACTATTTCTATTGATTTCAAATCTTAATTAGACTCTAACGCACATAAATCCACTAAAAAAACAACCTCTCATAGATGAGTAATGTTCTTACAAAGAAGCTTTCAGCTTCTTCATACAAAAATAATGTGAAAGCCTTTAACACTCCTTTATCCTATGAATCCATTGAGGTTTTGCTTAAGGACCTCTACACAAATAAGCGGCCAGAAAATTTTTTTCTCTATCGATTCTGTTTCTTTGCTACTGTATATCAGAAGTGTTTAACTCAAATGAGGTAATACTAAGAACGAAAGTATCTTCCGGTATACTAAGTGCTTACTTTATTCGACTTCCGGTAGACTCAAGCTAGGTTATTACTAGGATTTATCCTCAAGTTATAAAGCTTTTAGAAAACGTCTGTGTAAGGATTCATCACTCATTGAGGTTTGAGGTAACTTTGGTGTTTTTAGATTGAATAAATTCTATACGTATTTAATATTGTTTACACTATAGGATATTCAATTATTATTGATTGTTTACTTATTGTTCTTAATAGCTGTTTATGCAAAGTATTCTAAAAAAATCACGTCTAGTATACGGTTAGAAAAACTACTTTTCAATCAATTGACCTCAACTATTATTGTTTGTTTATTTATTGTTTTTGTAATTGAAGAAAAGCTCAAGCGGCTAACAAACGGGCTATAAATGTAAATAAAAGAAATATTTCATTATAATGTGAAATCACTATACATTGAAAATCGAAACAAATTACGGGATATAACGGGGATGTGAGGCAGGAGTGAGGATGAGTGAAAGTGATTAAGGCATTGATTAGATACGATAAGTGATAGAGGTATGAGTGTTAAGCGATCTGAATATGTTAGTGATTCTGTTCGTGTGATGAAAGTAGGTAGATATCGAAATGGATAAATTCGTCTAAATCAAATTCGATGATGCCTACGGCCATGAAAACTATCAATGCTAATTGTGTTGACATTCGTCTTCTACGAAGTTGAACGAAAAAGTGTTGTATAACGAAAGTCTGTAGTAAAACAGATGATGTTTAATAATATAAAACTATTATATGAAAAATATTCAGGATTTGAGCACTCGATTCTGATTGGTAGATAGGTAATCATACGGTAATGAGAATTATACTGTTAGAGATCTAATTAACTAAGTGTACTAGAATCGTTGAGATAATACTTAGCATGTTGTTCTACGACGTTAAGTTTTATAACTCCTCATAACACTCCTCATTATCGAAACGTTTGAGGAGTAGAGGTTTTCCGATTATCCGATCATTAGTGTTTTTGAAACTGTCGAGGAAAACAAAAACGTTCACCTCATTTTTCTATGTATGTCAGTCAAAGTATTTGCTTAAACTCGTCAAAGCTATACGAAACCGGTAATTTCGTTGTATACTGGTTTAATGAAAAGTTTCGCTCGATTAACGGACATCTCATAGGATGGATGGCCTTTTAGTATCGGGTTAACTCGTGCTATGCAGCACGTATAACTTGTAGGAGGCAATAAACTGTGCGCGGAAGTGAGTCAAGAGCTGATTAAGATCGACCGTACGATCGAACAACCGACCGAACAGCCGAACGATCAAACGACCGAACAAACGAACGAATCTATGCCAAGTAGTGTTATCGTAATTTTCAAAAGCATCGTAAATACTAGCGGAATAACTCGTTGAGGTAAGCTTGTGATTTGGCTTTTTTTTTCTCTTGTAAAGTGTGCTGTCATTCTTCTGCTTTCTCATTAAACAACTTTTAGATCAACAACTGACGTCCTTAGCTGTAATACCGTATCAATGAGTTGTCTTCTAATTGTACCATAATATCCTGAAGTTGAGGAACATGAGATACGATATGGGGTAGGTGAAGAGGTATAGAGGTACAACAGAGGTACAAACGGATCTATTCAAGAATTTCAGCGTCGTTAACAATAATGTCTATAGGAAGAGAAGAAGAAAAGAACTAAATTTTCTAAAATGTATGTCAATTTTAAGGCATTCATATCAAATAGGTTATAAATGTTCGACGAAATTTACATTTTTCTCGTATCCATATAACTTTATGTATTTTTCGACTGACTATAACGTTTCCAATAGATGACATGAGAGAGAAAAAAAATCGATTTTACATAATGATGAAGACAGTTAATAGAAAAGCTATAGTAATCAATAACAGAATAATCAATATGTATTCAAAACATTGCAGTTATTCATAACTGTCAGCTTATTCTGTTAGTGACTAGTGGTTTTCTATTCAACGTCAAATGTTTAGTAATATTATTAAAATTGCGTACGCATAACCGTAGCCGAATGTCGTACAGACGAACATGCAAATGATGAGGTTCAATAGATTTTCGATTCGTATTCGATTTTTTCGTTGATGATGTTTCTGTCGATTATTCGATTACTTTGAGAGAATAGAGTAGAAAAATCGAGAACAAAAAAAAACGATTTGATGATGATGATGATGAGGATGATGAGGACGATGAGGACGATGATAATGAAGATGATGCTGAGGATGATGATGATGAAGATGATGATGATGATAATATACATGAAACATATGTGTCGGGTTGACGTAACCATCCCGCAACCGCCACCACGACCATCACCACGACCCCCACCATAGTCAGTAAACGAAAAATCTATTGAAATCGACACATCCATGTACACATACACGTTTTGATTATATTGGTTGATGGCACAAAAGGCAGACAGGTAGCTTATGATGGATGAGGGAAAAGCGAGGGAGAAGTGAAATAACGGAGAGACGAATCGAGTATTTCATTTATGAGACTAAACGTTTCATAAATCGGTTGTAGTCATTCTGTAAATATTCATGACAGCATAGGTATGGTATGGTTACATAAAACCATTCAATAAGAATTATAAAAACTATTAGATATAATTAAAATTAGATCAATCAATAATCAGTTTTTATTCTTAGGAATGGTATGGAAAGGAAAATGAGGTAGAAGAAAGGAAAGAACCATCACTCATTATACTGTTATATGTCAACTAATGGCCAGAAATTCACACCCGAATTCACAAACATCACTGGATTCAGAGTTTTTTTTTATTCAGTTGTAGTTTTTCTACGGTATCCAGAGTATCTAAGTGCTTACGAGAACAGTGGAACTCTTTCTGATGAGGAATACGGTGCTGAGGTAAAAAAAAAACAGCAAGAAGAACTGTATTGTGCTTTGTTTGTTGAGCATCTACAGGATGACTAGAAGTTTGGATATTTTTTTTGTCGATAGTTGAACGTTACTGTAATTTTTATATAAGAATAATATTAATAATAGTTATAATAAAAATTACAATAATAATGGTAATAATGATAATAATATCAGTGATAGTAATAAAATTACAGCAGCGTTACCGTAGAAAAATGAAATCAATACGGAAAAGCTTGATGATTAAGCTTTTAAAAAGCCAACACGTCGCTATAATAGATGAGGTTGATCAGCTTTTATTTTGTTTGCTTACGTTATATCTATTGTCACTCAATAGAATATCGTAATCTTTTGAGCTTTTCTTAACATTAACCTCATAATAAGAGGATATTACTCAAAAGTGCAGAGTCTTAAGTTTTTTTTTTATTATCTCAATCGATTGAAAAATTACTATATTGCTAGTAATTTGTATCAGAAGCATCAGACGTTTTCGGATGACGGCTTCCGTCAAAATGTCGCTTACAGTAATCGTCTTCTATTACAAATATTTATATTTATTATTTATACCTCACATTAGCATATTTGTTTATACAATTATTTTGTTCTATATTGTGCTTAAATCTATCCTTCTACTTAACGTGAACTCCTTATTAGTTTAACTCTTTTGAGAGGAATCTTTTCAGTTGTATATCTAATGACGTACTGAGAAACATCCATGGAGACCACAACAGACCTAATTAGACTCAGTGTGAGTTAGACAATGTCACTCTCCGGATGTAGATTGTTCTAAAGCCAAACTCCTGACGCTACAAAAAACCAGGAGTTATTTTTTTTTCTTGTCATCTATAAATAAATGTAATAGTATTAATAAATGTTTTTTCTTTGCAAAAATTAAGAGAGTCTTGAGTTTGTGCTATTCATTCGAACGAGGCTAACTAGTAGATCAAATTCACGACCAGATTGAGGTCGCTCTCTGAAAGATCTTCCTATTCACTAACGAATAACAGCTGTCAGCTGTCTAACTCATTATCGAGGTAAAGTTTTTCTTACTACTTAGGAGAAAAAGACCTTTGCTTTATCTCCTCATATTGATTTAGCAAATTTTTTAAAATGTATTTCAAAAAATCGTTAGTACCTGATTTACTTGTTTTCGGTATTCTCTTCTAATAAAAATTCGACCTCTTAAAACATAGAGGAAAAGACTCTCGGAGAAAAATTAAGATGGAGGAATAAAAGAAAAGCCGTACTCGTAACTTATTTGTGCACTAGTAAACATGAGTATAAACAAGTAAACAAATAAATAAATAAGTTTTGAACATAGCATTATAATACGAATATGAATGTTATAGATGACTTAGATTGTCGTTAAATAATCGACATTATAGAAAAAATGATGAATTTTTATAGCGTTATTTTGTAAATTAGGTTTTTTTTTTCTCTTCGAAACGAAAACATTGACATCGACACGATTACGGTATGTAATTATACGGTCAAATATTTTTCTCTTATGTTCACAAGTCCTTTAATGTTTGTAGATCAAAATCATATCAACACTGTATTCTTCTGGTGGTTCGAATAGCTTCAGAGATGTAAGAAAATAAAATTTTTTCGATTTTAAAAAGTTGACAATAAAAATAGAGGATACTTTTCTTTGAAGTTTTTGAAACGGCGTAGATTATCATTTTATCCTCATTAGCATAACAGTAATGTTACTGCTTTTCTTTTTCTGATATCTAACACAATTGTCAAATCTCCCAACATACCGATAACCTTGACAGTATGGAAAAAAAAAGCGTTTAGTAGTGTAGTTGAGGGATAGTGAGGAAGAATTGAGAGCGTGTTACGGATGTTGTACAACAACACACAATACATGCCGACGGTCGATTCATAGGTTAAGGTATGACGGTGATGTGTAAAAACCTTTGACCAGCACTACTTTTGTTGATGAATCAGATGTGAGGACATGACGACGATGGTGACGACGACATTGTCGGTAGCTATTGTCGTCGAGAGAATGAGTAATTTTTGATGAAATACTACTACGAGTACACGTGTCTGACAAAATGACATGACTTTTATCATTTGACTGCTTGTCAAAAATACCACATAGGTAGAGACGACTTCTAAGAGTCACCGCCTACCGTCACCTCTATCAATGCTACCGTCACTGCTGACGCTACCGACCTCAGCGGCTGCCGCCTCAGCCGCCGCCACCATCACCGCCACCGTCGCTCATGTCGCAACCGCAGCTGTTAAAAGGTTGAGTTAACGACGATGGAGGCGGTGGTGACGGCGACGTCCGTTGAACTGCTGACGGTCGAATAAAAACAATGTATTGAATATAGTTCGCGAATGATTCAGCCGGCAGTCTCTACAGCATTCAACGCGTATCGTCAATCACTCGCAAGAAAATCTGGGGTTTGACCGACCAATAGAATTTTTCCAATGGTCATCAAATTTGTCAAAGAATAAAATATGATGTCATTAATAACTCGCCTCTTATTAAAATATGTTGTTTACAATAGTTTTATATTTACAAGTTAATGTTTATTTTTAGCTTTTATTAGAATATAATTATTGTAGAGGAGTGAAAAAAAAACAACAAGTAGCCTTTAACTCGCGAACGGGTCAAGGATGATGGAGTCGAAAACGTTAACGATGCGAAAAGAATTCGTATACGATCGTTTATATCAAAGAATATGATTTGTTATCGTGAGTTAGATTTGAGGAAAATCCTCTAGACTTAAGAATAACCAGAACAAAAAACGAGTACAGTACGAAAAAAAGAGATACTGTAATTATCGAGAAAGTACTGTAGATATTTACAATAGTAAAACGTAATGATGAAATAATAATAATAACTAATCTTTATTATGACGAAAAAAAAAATCGATTTCCTCCTAAAAGAAATTTATCTAAGAAATTTATATGAGTTAACAAATACATAAATGAGGTAAATCGTCATATTAAAATGTAACAAAAGATGAGCTGTCAAGTTATTCACGACAAATTAATACCCGATTGGAATCGTTTACGAATTTTGATTGATTTTCTGAAAGGGGACGAAAAAAAAAATTGCGAACAACAATAACTGAAACTCAATAGGGTTTGAGTTTCAACTGAGTCAAGATAAATCATTTGAGGTAAAATGTCGTCAAATCTTCATAACTGTTCGATAGAAGAATATTCGATAGATATTTTATGACTAAGAAATAAAAAATGACTACAATTAAAAATATCGTGAGAAAGTTCGTATAGTTTTATCATCAGAAAAAAAAACAAATGGCTTTTTCGTGATGCTCTCAATGAGGAAGTGTTCCTCAAGAGATTATAAATGTAAATTTTCATTATCGATTATCGATTATCATTTTGATTTTTATTCAATAATGAATAGCAAATCGATATTGATTGAGTGACAAAGAGGCAAGAAGAAAGAAAAAAATTCAAAAAACGTTAGAAAATATGAAAACTATTAATATTTCAATAGAGGGAAATATGATAATATAGTAGTAAAGTGATTATGTAGAAAGAAAAAAATGAAGAAGAAGAAGATGGATAAAAATAGAAGTGAATGAATGGATGACTGAAATGAATGGTGGACGAAAAAATGATGAGATATATTAGAGAATGAATGAAATGAAATGAGATGAGATGAGATGAGATCGATCGTATTGATGACAATGAAATTTCAATGAATGATAGAGGTTTTTGCATACTGATTACCATACAGTAAAGGGCAAGTGTTCTGTCGATCATTCAATCATCGGTAGCCGAATAATCCGTAGACACGTTTCTAAATCTATCAATTCTAGTCATTCTTATTAACCTCTCACACTCCTCATACCGTTGTCATCAACTCCATTTCACTTCATCTCATCTCATCTCATCATTCCAATCATTCTCGTTCAACTCCCGTTTCCTCATTGCACTTCTCACCCGTCCGTACATTGCTAACCAAACCACCAACATCACCGTACATCCCCGTGCATCATCTCCCACATCATTACATTCCACACACGCCCCACCACCACCACCGGGTATTCAATCAATACTGTTTCATCAATATACACCGACAGAAAAGCAGAACCATCACGTCAATTTGCTACCATTTGTTCCTATTTCCTGAATGAACGACGATTACTATGAAAAAATCGATTAATGAGAAGCTGTATGAGGAACAGATGTGAGTTAAACAGTGAGGTTAATTGAAATATCAGTTCAAATCATAGTTTTTCCTCGAAAATCACTCAAATTGTAACACAACATTCAATCCTCAAACTATTAACGCTTTATTGAAATGAATTCTAATTGTATATGTTTCTGAAGCAGAACAAACAAAAACCTAACGAACACAAATAATCGATAATGTATTGCTTTTTCTATTCACCTTCAAGCTTTAGAAAATTATTTCGCATAAGATTTTAACTCATGAGGTCTTTTAGAAAAACTAGAGAGCAAATTCTTAGAAAGCCTAACTGATACACAGCGTGCATATTGGTGTTTTATTTTCTTCAAAAGCCGTTGTTTCTTTTTCTTGTCCATTTGACACTCGAGAATCCTTTCCCGAGTCTTACGGTAATGTTGAAGAAGTCGGACCGTAGAGGGTGGGAAATGTACGATATGAATGTACAGTAGTTATTGAAAGACGTGTAAAGGTCTAGCAGGATGCGGATGACGGTGACGATGATGATAATGGGTGGTGATGGTTGGTATGGTGGGTGAGGGTATGATTTGAAAGCGCTTCCGCGCTGACGATGCCGTCAAAACATCGTCGACAAATTCGGGAACTTCAGACGGAATAACATCGACCATGCGGCGATATTACAAAAATACTCAACAAGAACTGCTAACATCAATTGCAGTTATTAAAGTATCGAGAAAAAAAAAAAAAACAAACACCTCTACTACCTCATTCGAACTCTTCGAACTCATTGTTTCTAATACCTTGAAGAGAAATCACAAGGATAAATCATTCAGTACAGTACTGATTAGGTAATGATGATTATCGGAAAATCAGTAAAGTTTGTTTATCAAGTTATTTTTCGTCGAGCTCAATACAATACGAGTCAAAAGGGAGTACTGTAAAAATATGAGCAGAGCAAAAAAAATAAATAATAACTCCTATTTTAAAGAATTTTTTCAATAATTTTTATAAAATTAGGTGTTAAAATTGTTTACTAAATTCCACCGTTGTTCATAAAATAATTTGCTGTACCGAAAAAAGAAAAGAAATTTGATCTACAACAAAATTTTTATTATATCATAATAAAAATAGAAAACAATTTATACGCAAAAACGCCATTGAACACATAAAACATAAAATAAATAATAAATAAATAAGTAAATAATAACAATAAATAAGAAATTTTTTTTCACTCTCAAAATTTTCCGATAATTCAGATAATTTCAGTCTAAAAACTTTATAGATTTTTTATTCAATAAATAGTAGATACTTATGTAATATTTTTTATTGAATCGTATGCAATAAAATTGGTGCAGTGGCGTAGTGGCGAAGGTGCCACAGTGGCACACAGGTCCGAATCAGTTCGCGGCCGCTCCCAAGCCTACCAAGCCCGTCGATATCCCTCCGGCATCAATAAAATGGTACCGGAGGGATAAGATAACTAGCACTGACGTGGTGAAGAGTGGTCAACTCAAGTCACTCACTGTATGGACCAGGCTGGCATTCAATCACCTCAACGATATCACGTTGAGCACGAATGAGGAGGTGCATCCGATACCAATAAGTTAATCAACACCAAAGCTTATCTTATCTTATCGTATGCAACAGAATAAATAAAATCACTGAGATGAGAAAAGTCGACTATAGAATGAAATTCGAGAGGAGAATTGGAACGGTGATAATTTGAGGTAAAGGAGGAAAAAAAATGAAATCATTCACTGAATAATAGAAAGCAGCAGAATGATATTAATAATAATCGATAATAAATAAGTCTTAATTAGTAGCTATTCAATTAATTTACATATTTGAGGTTTAAACAAAAACACTTTTAAGCTTCAACACTGATCTTATTATTATATTTATTTAGTTTATGGATTTTTTTTTGTTATTATTTGTTTTTGTTTGCTTTTAAAATACAAAAAAAATAATTTTAGCATTAAATTTCTTCTATGAAAAATGAATTTTTTAACAATTTCAATAGAAGTTTTATGGTAACAATTTTATTACAGTAATAGAATGAGATATAGAAAAAAAAATGAGGTAAAATAAGTGACGAAAAAGTAGAAAGTCTAAGAAATAATTAAGGTAAAATGATAAATGTAATTATAAATGATACTGTCAGTAGATCAAAAAACATTATCATCTGCAAAAATTATTTTTATACTTTATTTCTATTGAAGAGATCATAAGTCAATTACAATCAATTACATTACTATTAAGGATATACATTAATTTATTGATTGAGTAGAGAGAGCGAGATAGATCAAAGCGATTAGGGGAAATTTTGATCGTCCCATTTGTAAAAACAACAACAACAACAACAACTTGATTTTTTATTAACATTAAAATTATTTTAGGTATGTATAAAATCATTAGATTTTTTTTCTTAGTTATTTCAAATTACAATATTGATACATTTAATTTGATTATCGATTGATTTGGCAGTAATATGGTATGACTAGATCAAAGATCAAAGGTTTTAGATCATATAGTAGAATCCAATCTTTTTTCTACTGAAATCGATATCAACCTATAATATACAAGCGGTTACAGTAACCCATAAAATGAAGCCAATTAAGGAAATTTTATTACTAATAAAATAAAGTAGGTAAATCAGATGAATACGGTAGATGAGATAATTTTAGATAAGAAATTTTTCTAATTTTTTTCTATCGGATGGTGAGAAAAACACAATGTGAAATTTTCATGTTGACCGATGATGTAGAAAATCAATAGAGGTGAACAGAGCTCAAATCAACCTCAATAACTTAACACTCTTAAGGAAAAATTGCTAAACCTCATCTGTTTTTCTTCTGATTAATTGATTTCGCAAAATAAGAGCATTTCAACATGAAAAAAATCAAGTTTTGTTTTGTTTATTTATGAAAAATCAATTGAATTGAGGTAGAAAAAAAATGCAAAAATCAACAAAACGATTGGATTAGTGAGGGAAGAAAAAATCAACAAGCCAATTAAATCACTGCAGTTATGCAAACACTATCAGCGAAAAAAAAATCAATAAATTAAGAAAAAAACATTGATTTTCTGTAATTTAAAACAAAAATAATAAAAAATTTTTCAGAATAAATAAAATAAATGAATGTTGTATCTGCAGAAACGATACAAAAAAAAAACAACTCATTTATAAAGAAAAATGCATAGATTTTATTGAGGGATTTAAGAATCAAAGTGATTAGAATGGAAATAATTAAGAGAAGAAAAGAAAAATGTTAGAACAAGATTTAATACGATTGAGTTTTGAGTGATACGAGAGGAAGAAAAACTCGCTCTAATCTATCAAGCACAGAGAACAATCATATTGAAAATATTCTGAAATGATCACGAATTCAGAACGTCATCGTCATGGTCGTCGTCGTCGTCGTCGTCGATGTCGTCATTTTCAACGAACGAAAGAAAATCGACCAACCGTACGAATACGGTAGTAGGTATTTACCGCAGTCAATCACAAAAGAGTCAATTGATTGGATGGTCCGCATTGGACGGATTAAAAGCATCCGCGCGACCATACACATCGTCCGATCCGACGTATGTACTGGTTACAAATTGTCGAATAAATCACTACGTATGACATATGATACTCAACGATATCGGCTACCGTACCACTTGTCTACCGACAAACATAACAAGATAGATATGTAATGAATGTTCAACAATAAAATCTAAATGATACGTGTGTTTTTATATGAACTTATTAAGCTATTTCTACAAAATAAACCTTAAAGAG
>KN716800.1:9302-41949 GCA_000816705.1 Dictyocaulus viviparus | reverse complement strand
GAACGTAGAGAAATTCCGAAAGAATGTTAAAAGATGATTTCGAAACGAATTTTTCCGAAAATTGAAAAACTTCTTCAAATAGACCAGTGCGAAACAGTAGATTTCGCATACAATTCTAAGGTGTAAAATACCTTTGAAATGGGAACGCAATCATAGCTTCCATCTCTTCTTTACATTCATTAACATGGAAAAAAGAATAAGGTCTATAGTTTTTAAATTGCTTATTCAAAAACGAATGAAAATAATGGATTTCAATCTAATTGTCAGACTGCGTCATAACCGACCTGAACAAGCTGTCATTCTATGGTAGTCAGCGAAGTCAGCTGTCATTTTCGCTTTATGTATCCTTTATATCAATCAGTTTGTGAAGCTGATAAGCAATGAAATAAAAGGAGATGAGTTGAATGTTCTACATTCAATCATGAGGTTACTCCTCATCTTTGTTGGCGTATCTGTCGCCATTCAACACTCATTAAACTTGGTTCCGTTTAAGCCACGCAATGAATATGTCTACCGTTTTGAAGGAAATGTCTACTCTGGAGTGCCATTTAGTAACGATGGTTCTGTTGCACGTATTCAAGCTATGGTCCACATGCAAACTATCGATGATCGTATTATTGTATTGAAATTGAAGAACATTCGTTTACTTACTGCTGAAAATGAACGTGTCAGAGACATCGATGAAATGAAACATCGCATAATGTCCAAACAACATCTAGAACTCTTAGAGATGCCTGTTCGATTCTCGTACAAGAACGGAATGATCGGAGATATACAATTCTCCGAGCAAGATGAGGAATGGTCCAAAAATGTGAAGCGCTCCATTATAAATATGCTGCAGATTAATTTACAGAAAATTGGGAAGATCGAAGATGTCTACATGGACAAAGAATTAATGACTCGTGACAACGACTTTTTCAAAGTTAACGAGAGAACGATAGAGGGAGATTGCGAAGTTGCCTATACAATTGTAAAAATGGAGGATTCCAGCACTGAGGTTACGAAGTCCGTTAACTTTGACAAATGTACTCAACGCCCACAGGTGAAGTACAGTTTTCGTCATATGACTAAATGCAATGACTGCGAAAAAGTTGATACATTTGAGCCAAGCACTGTCTACACTTATCGACTAAGTAATGACGGATTAAAGAGCGTTCAGGTGGTTAGTGTCTATACAATTACTATCGAGAATCAACCAATAATGAAAACGGAAATTCGTGCTAAACTCACTCTCGACGCTATCACGCAAATTATGCAATGGTTCGAATCAGTTAACGGTCGAATTGAAAGCCTTGTATATTCCAACCAAATGGAAAAGCATATTGAACGCTTTTACATGTATGGAGACAATGCTGAAGTTTTACCCTATGAACGTGTTACGGAGAAAATTCAAGCCATCCGTAAAATCATTGACGAATTAAAGATGCAAAAGGAAAACGATTTTGAAACAACTGATATGTTGTCTCGTCTCGTCCCTATACTTCGAATGTGCTCTCTTGATGAGCTTAGTGTTATTCATTCAGAAATTTATACGAGAAATGATAAACGAATGAAAGCCATTATAGAGCATTCACTGGCAATTGCCGGGACAAAGAACACTATCACTCATTTACTTCGACATGTGGAAAAACAAAACATGAAGACTTACAGAATTGTAAGTATTTTGAAATCTATCCAAGAAACGCCGTACCCTTCATCGAATACAGTGGAAGAGCTACTCCGATTTTCCGATAGCAATATCGTCAAACGTTCTCCAGTTGTGCGCCAAACAATTTGGCTTGCTATTGGATCTGTCATGCGTGGAGTAGTTGGAGATACTATGGACGAAAAACTGTTGATGGAAAACCGGCGCGAACTCAAACAACGATATCTGAACATCCTCTTGAAGCAGTACGAAAAGGCTGATGACATTTATGAAAAAGTACTTTATTTGAAATCTCTAGCTAACGCCGGAATAGATCTATCCGTTTATGAACTAGAGAAGATCATCATGAACAAAAATGAAGAAACGGCCGTTCGTATGGAAGCAATTGATGCTCTACGTCTCTTCAAGAATTCTATGCCTCGTAAAACTAAGGCCATTCTCTTACCCATGTATAAGAATCGAGCTGAACAGCCAGAACTTAGAATGGCCGCACTTGTCCGCATCATGCATACATTACCCAATCAGCCTGTCGTCATCCAAATAATTTCCACTATGGAACGTGAACCAAATCAGCAAGTGGCTGCCTTTACTTACAATTTACTCAATTCATTTGTCAGATCAACTCACAGCTGTTACAAGAAGCTTGCTAATGACATACGACCATTTTTAGCTATTTCTCGCAATAAACGTGATTGGCGTATGCTGAGCAGTACGTACAAATTCATACCTATGTTTACTGAAAATCTGATGAGCGGCATCAATTTCGAATTCGCTACCATTTTTGGAAAACAATCCTCTTGGCCTAAAGAAATGATGATATCCGCTGATACTGTAATTTCAGGAATGTGGAACAAATATTTGCTTCAACTTGGTCTTTCCCAGCAGAATATCGAGCAAATGATTAATAAGGTGACACAAAAACTAATTAGGATGGAGAAAAATACTCAAAGCATGACTCATGGACGTCGTATTAGAGATTCGCTCACGTTGCTTCGTAGCTTAGCACAAAAATTGAACATTCGTCCACGTGTTATTAGTGATAAAACAGCTCATGCTATGTTTTATGTTCGTTACAAAGAGATGGACTACGCTGTTTTGCCCCTAGATGAGAAAATTATCGATGATATTCTCGAAAAATACATTAAAAACGGTAAGCTTGAGAAAAAAGAATTAGACTACCTCTTTAATCGTGATCCGGAGTTCCAACTTCATATGTTGACATATTTTTACGAAAATATTAGGAAAGTTCCTACAACGCTTGGTCTTTCTATCACAATGAAAGACATACAACCCACTGTTGGGTCAGCCGAAGGAACATTTACATTCGAAAAAATCTCTTCTGGAGTACGGATTCATCTTGACACATCACCGTCTATTGCTTCAATGCAAACATCAGAAATGAAATTGTGGAACCCAATATTCGAGCAAGGAGTGAAAACTGTGCGTTCTATTGAAGCCCGTCTTCCAATCGATTTCGATGTAGAAATGCTGTATACCGATCAGATTGAGTTCAAGTGCAACGTAAATCTACCCAATGGTGAGAACATGCGCGTTCGACTCTGGTCACATCCAGTAACCTTCTTCCGATTGATGTGCGGAGAAAAGTACTTTGCCGAAAGAGAGCAGAAAACTATAGTTATCCCTAAATGGAAAGCATCGACTGAAGAAAATGAAAGGGTGCTCAACATCTGGGGAGCAAAAGCGGTTTTACGTGAAAATTTCATCGATCAATGGGATACGCGCGATGTCCTTCTGGGAGATTACAGTTGGGAGTTTGTTCTAAGTCCATCGCGTGATTCTCCTAAGAAAATGCGCATATATATGAATACCGGAGTGCTGGAGAAAGCACGACTCAACAGAATTGATTCTAATTACCTATTTGATAACAAGTTCGATATAGAACCAACTAGATACGAGAATTACGAGGAAAAAGAACGTCGCAATCAGTTTAGCAGGTTGGCTAGCGACGTTGAAAGATCTATGGGATACAAACACCGTATGAACATAAGAGTTGAAGCTGTTGATTCAAATATAGAACGATACGGAAACATTGAGCTCGTTAGCGTTTGCGACGAAAAACTTCACTATTGCAAAATGACAGTTGAAGCTAAGTGCTCTTTATCTGGAGACGAACAACGAGACTGGAGGCTTAAAACTATCATGCAAATCTTCATGCCAAAAATACCCAACACATTAATGGAGCTGAAAAATCAAGTTCATCGCGAGATACAAGGACAAATACAATCAAGTTGGGGTGTTGACGAAAAGAATGAGGTGAATATAAAGTTCCAAATGGAGCAAAGTAAAGAGCAAAAGCAATGGATGAAGGTTGCCGACAAGGACTTTAAAGGACTTACCGCTTATGACATACTTCATCAAGCATCTCTCCTCAATCAACTCAAAGTCGTTGTCGATTATAAAGTCACTCCTTTCGTGAAAAATTTCATTCAACGCATCTACCAATATTGGAAAGCATACACCTTCTGGTACGATAAGGTCACCATGCATAACGGAGAGCAAGGAAAAGTTTTCTTAAAGCTAACCGTTGATCCCATCAGTCGCAGCCTTTTGAATGCTCTCTTAGAGACATCAAACGAACGTCTTGAAATGAAGGACATTAATATTCCTCAAATATATCTACCGTCAATCGCTAAAAGATCACTTCGTGATTTCCGTGACGATTTGATAAAAGGACAGATATGCGAAATCAAGAACAACAAAATTCGAACCTTTGACAATCTTATTTTCCGTGCACCTATTACTAACTGCTATTCAGTAATCGCCAAGGATTGCTCAGAAGAGCCTCGTTTTGCTGTGCTTCTTAAGAAAGTAACGAACGATGCTGATGAAAAGGTAGTATAGCATAGTTACTACATAACTAACTGAATTTTTCTTAAGCCGTTTTTTTTCTGAATACAGGAATTGAAAATCATCAACGATAGAGAAGAAGTTATAAAGATTAGGATGCTTAATAACAGGCTTGAAGTTGTCGTTGATAATGAAAGGATTGACAAGCAGAGAATGCAGGAATACAAGTAGGTTTTAACAAATTAAATTTTGAATGATTAATTGCATTGAAAACATACTGAATCACCATAAAATTTGGATGGTTTAGTGTCCATATGATGGATGATAATATGATACGTGTGAAACTCGAAGATGTAGAAGTGCGCTTTGACGGTTATGAAACTAAAGTTTACATGAGCAAACAAATGAGCGAAAAACAGTGTGGACTTTGTGGACACTTTGACGACAACGTAAGAAACAATTTTGTTTTTTAAAGTGAGAAATTGAAACGCTAGAGTTGAGATTTTATGTATTTAGAAAGATAATGAATTCTATACGCCGATGATGGAGTACACCACTGACATTGAGAAGTTTCATAAGTCCTACATGTTAACAGATCAGGTATACATCATAAAGCACTCAGAATATGTGCTCATTTTTTTCTTTCCCTAGTTTTCATAGGTGACTTGTTTCAGTGCGAGGTTGACAACAAACTGCTTTTTGAAAAAAAGTATTATTCAGTTGAAACAGATACACTAGATGACTATGATTGGATGAAATTCTACAGCGACGAAAATACTGTGGACGATTCAAAAAGCTACGGTAGAGGTCGGTTAATGAACAAATATACCGAACTTATTAAAGTGGATATGTTGAAATTTTTTTAAAAAATGTCAAAGTTAAATGTTTCAGCCATGCTTAAAAACACTTATGTGATGGAGTTTGCACATCGCGTCTGCTTTTCTCTTGAACCCGTTTCCAAGTGTCCAAAGAGAGAACAAAATGACGATATGGTGGAAAAGAAGATCCGTTTTACATGCTTGCCTCGTTCGTCATATGAGGCTAGGCAACTCTTGCATAAGGCTCGCACCGACATTCTCAACCTTAGTGGCTATCCTGTCTCATTTGTTGAGAACATTAGTGTTCCTCGTACATGCACCGTGTACTGAGCTTATATTTAAAACGATTCAATAAATCTTTTTTTTTTCGTGTCCGTTTCTATTCTACCGAGAAAAAATGAAACTGCAATGTTGCTTAGAATTTGCGAATTAACGAGCCCAGTTTGAGGCAGTTGACGTTTTTAATATATGGGTTTACTGCATCCATTTATTGAATCACATCATTTATGCTCTTTCAATCGCTGTTTCGCTCAGTAATAAATGCCTTATGCTGAAAAAATAGGTGCCTCTCATGAGAATGATCAATCTGAATTTTCGTAATAATAGAAAAATTAAACGTATCATCGCAATTTCTGTTCAAATATTACTATAATTACACTTATTCCACATTACTGCAATCGTTTCATTATCGTTACATTTGTCAGCTTCTTTTTAGACAATGATAACGTTCCTGATAGCCCATATTCCTATTTCCTATATAACATGATGCTATGTTAATTGCAAACCTTGGAACCTTAGACGGGTCATGTAGAGTTATTTACTCGGCATCATTAATGATATAAGAACAAAACCAATATAAGCTATAATAGTTAATAGAAAATAAATAAAAATACACCAAATGTTTATATGTCAGTTTTTCCACGTTTCAGTTTTCATTCAGGATCCAAGTTTAGAATCGTTAAATAAAAGACAAAACTGAGGCAGTGGGTTGAATTAATGATCAACAATTTCATTAAAATTTAAAGGTCGAAAGAACTGCTCTTGCTCGAGCACAAAAAAGAACAGCTGTGTTTTGTGCATTCCTCAATTTTCTGACTTCTACATACCAATTTAAATTGTGATAAGCATCAAAGAAAATTTCAACATTTGTAGAGCACGATATTTATTCAACAGACTGAATTGAGAAGTATTCTTCAAGAAAATGACCTTAAAAAGTGTATCGTATTCTGACTTCTACGTACCAATTTACGAATCAACTGGATCACCTTGTGTTCCACCAATAATCGACAAAGTCGAGTGAGTGACATAACCAGTGGAATACACGCGAAATTCGTAAGGAAGAAATGTAGTTGTATTTGAAAATATAGTAGTACAGAGAAATTAGGAAAAAAATAATATGCTTTATATTGGTTCGGGTTCGGTAGCTGTAAGTGATGTACGTCAAACTTCTATGGATAACCTTTTATCAAAATATCCAATAAAAACATAAACTGATGTAGCGATGGTGATACAAAGCAGAATGTGCCTATGAGAATAAACTTCGCTAAGAGGAACTAAATAGAGAGTGGAGGTGTGGTTGATCGGAAAATTCAATGAGGAAGATTAGAGAGAAATATCGAGAGAATCCTTAATAGAAGTGTTGATATGGAACATAAGGCAGTGAAGTCAAAGGTAAAAGTAAACTGAGGTTGTAATGCTTTTATAGCTTTATGCAATCAAAGTGGTTTGAAAGTGATGGGACTAATATGTGATATGAACTTTAAGGTAGAATAGGAGGTTAAGTAGCAATATTTGCTATATGGTTTTTAAACATAGCGTGCTGCTTGGTTACATGGTTTGCTAATTTGAATGCTGTTTTGACGTTGTACATCGTTTGTTGAGCGGAGTGTTGATGTGTGTTCAACTGATTTGATTTCCGGCTGGTAAGTCGTTTGGTAAGTTCGAAATTGTGTAATAATGCCTCAAACTCGGGTTTTTAAACCTTTATATAATGTAATGATTAACATCCACGGATCTCCCACTTTTAGCGATCTCGAGTCGACTAGTAGTAGGGCTATCTGAGGCGTATCCAGGTGCCAAATAAGGGGTGAGTCGTACACCTAAAGCGACCGTGTACTTGCCTAGAGACGTGGGTAGATTCAGAGAAAGGACTCGTTGATTCTGTTGTTCTGGTCAATTCATATCTTCTACATGCACATAGGTACATCTATGCATGCGTGTTTAGTAGTGCTTATGTGTATGCGGGTTTCATAATTCATTCCAGGGGCAAAACAAGTTTCTTATTCTTATGCAGTACATCTGTGGAATTTAATCGTGGTAACAGTCGCAAAACACAGTTAAAACGTAGTACCACAATCGTCTTATCTCTGGAGAGCATTTGCTACGGCAGCGTCGGATAGAACGAGAACGAAAAAGTTGCTAAGATCTTAGGTCCAATCTAGGGTGCCTAAAGGCGTAAAGATTAGGATGACAATCAGTACACAACACATGAACGTCTGCATTAGAATCCTTCATAGACGACCTTCTGATGCTGAATGCTAAAAAGATCAGGTACGACGTTATCGGATTGACCGAAACAAGAAGACAGCGACCACTTAACGTTGTTTACTACATTGGAGAAGAAGTCATCCTTAGAACAAATGGTGTCATTGATGTAAATGTTGTAAACGTTAATTCAAACATGGCTATTAATATGGAATCCTTAGAAAAACCGTCTGTACAATTAACGAACCGAATGGCACGTTTAAAATTGGAAAGACGAGGTCCAATAGCTATTCCGACAATCTTATCGCTTAGGCATTGGAAACGTTTTACAGAGAAGACCACACATTATACAAGGTTACGGTTGCAGATATTAGTGCTAACATTGGTCCTAAAAGAGCGCCTGAGAAACATTACATTGGTTTGTTTCCCTACGAAGTTAGCTTTTTTTGTTTGTTTTGTTTTGTTTTTGTTTTTGTTATTTTTTTGACTGTTTTTTTTTTTGAAAAAAAATATTATTCAATTAAAGCAGATACACTAAATTGGATAAAATTCAGCAGCGACGAAAATACTGTCTTTTTCTCTCCAACTCGTTTCCAAGTGTAAAAAGAGAGAACAAAATAACGATATGGTGGAAAAGAAGATCCGTTTTTCATGCTTGCCTCGGTCGTCATACGAGGCTAGGCAACTCTTGCACAAAGGTCGCACCGACATTCTCAACCTTGCTGCCTATCCTTTTTCATTCGTTGATGTTATTACCTGAATTACCTGGATTCCGTTGATCATCGACTAAGTCAAGTGGGCACCAGTAAAACTTCCATTTTTCCCTATCGCGCGCAAGAGTAGTCCAGTGAGCTCTTCTCGCTCTAGGGATTCGTTGAGCATCATAATCCCTTTCTAAGGCCTTAGTGAAGAGGTCAGACCATCGGTCTGGTGGTCTTCCTGCAGTGCGTTTGATGTCCAGTGGGATCCATCACTTACAGCTCGTGTCCACCGATCATCATCCATGTGCATCACGTGTCTGGCCCATCTAATTTTTGAGAGCTTGGCGTGCACCGCTGCGTCTCTGATTTTTGATCGTTGACGTAGATCGGAACTTCGTATTCCTTCTTTCATCTGAGTGATGCGGGAAACGCCAAGCATTACCCTTTCGATTAAGCGCTATAATCCGCTCAATGAACGTTCATCCTGCTTCCGTAATGTCCAAGTTTCTGAAGCATACGTTAAAGAAGGAAGAACCGTCGTATCAAAAAGGTGGGCTCGGAAATTTGTCTTTTTTGTTCTTTTCACTACGTCTTCGACGCTCTTCCATGCTCCCCAAGCCGCTCGTTTCCTTCTGCTAAGCTCTGGTGCTAAGTCGTTCATCATATTAATCATACGACCCAGGTACACATAGCTTGAACATTCGGAGATATTCTTTCCGTTGAGCGTAAATGGGGCATCAGTTACGTATTCGTTCTTCATAAACATCGTTTTCTGAAGGTTTAAGTAGAGGCCAATTTCTCCACAAGCACCGTCGAAGTCGGCTAACATTTGTTTCGCTTGCTCGATGTTTGGTGTAATGAATACGAAGTGAAGATGGTGAAGTTGCTGACCGTCGATTTAAACTCCCATGTCGTCCCATTTGATTTTTCGCACGATATTCTGAAGAGTGGCTGTGAACAACATATACAAAAATATGAGAATTACACTGAGAATTTTTCTATCCTCAATCCTATCAAACCTGTACTCTAGCTGACATCTCTGGCTATTCTGTCATCATTCCTCACCTATCTCTCTATTCAACCGTCGACACAGACCAATCGATAGGTAGGTCATCCGCACCAATCGATCGATACCTAGCCGGGCATGAGATAGCTCCTCCCATGAGCCGTCACCATTCTCTTACGAAATTAGTAACACACTGTCCGCGCTGTCCCAACACGCTATTAGACATTCGCACTATATTAGTTTGCTTATGATATATCTTACTCATATCATGCCAATATCTTCATATTATTCTCATGTATTGAGTAGTAAGACTTTCTCATTTTTTATGTATGAATTCGTCAAACCTCCCTTACGTATAATCAGACTACAATAGTAGTCACTTCCATCTGATACATTTGTCTAACATGCATTTTTTATTGTACCACAATCGCCTTATATTGTATTTTATTGTTTGAACTATCCGTTATTTATTATTGTTTGTTGTCGTGTTATTGATATGTATTTATATAAAGGTTTAATTACCCAAATTTGAGGTAACTAGCCAACTATCGATCGTCTCAACACTCAGTACAAACAACTCCTACATGCACCTCTAAATCTTCACGGTGCATAACCCTTCAGAGTCAATTGGGCTCATCTATATAGTCTATCGGCTCAACATCACAACTTTCGCGAAATAGTGTGGGCTTGTCGAACGCCTCTTTCTACGTTAATGATGATCTCTTTATAAAACGGGATAATTTTGATAGTAAAATTTTTATATAGCTCACGAAGAATCTCTATATACGGAGTGGGAAGCGATTGTTTTGTCAACGCTTCCATGACCGCTCCTGTCTGAACAGAATCTAAAGCTTTTTTTACATCGATGCAGGTGAGACAGAGTAGTTTCTCATACTCTCGTGATACTTCTATGAGTCTTGTGATTGTGTGAAAATGGTCCATCGTGCTAAACCCTTTTCGAAACCCTGCTTGCTCACGTGGTTGTTCTTCGTCTAGTCTTCTCCCAATCCTGTTAAGGATGACTCGTGTAAAAAGTTTATAGACGACTGACAACAAGCAGATTAGGCGATAATTACCAATATCGTGAACGTCTCCCTTTTTGTGCAGCAAGAAGGTCCTGCTAGTTTTTGATTAACTCGGAACTTGGCAATCGGACAGGTAGCGTGTGAAAAGTCGAGCCAGTGTTTTAATAAGAACTGGCGGCAGACTCTTCAGATGTTCTGGTCTAATCCTGTCTGGCCAGGAAGCTGTACGATTTCTTACCGACAGAATTGCATGTTGGATTATGGAAGGAAGAACGTTTGGAACTATATAATCGTCTTTCCTCTCATTACATGGAAGTAGACGAACGTGGCTACCGAAGAGATTCAAGTAGTGATCGTAGATGATTTTCTCCATCGCCTTTCTGAAAGAGGCGTCGGAGAGCAGTCAGAGTCGATTGAGTCGCTAGTTATTCAAACGTATCTATGTTGATGACCAAGTTCTTTACACATTCACAATTCAGTGAACCTGTTATGACTACTGTTTTCTATGTAAGATCAAATCAGAATAGTATTTATTCTCATCTCATAGATTTGTCTAGCATACATCCCTTCTAGTGCGGATGCCGTATATTGTATTTTATTGCTTTTAACTATTCCTTATTTATCATTATCGCTATTTGTCATAGTGTTATTGTTGTGTATTATATTAAAGTTTAATTACCCAAGTTTGAGCCAAGTAAGAGAGAACTATCCTTCTTTCCAATAATCGTACACACCAACTTCGCAATCAACTCTCAAATCCCGCGTGGCAACATTATTCCTGGTACAAAGTAGTCTATTTCTAATATTCTACTAAATAAATTTTGCTGAAGAGGTGCGCAACTCAGTTACAACTATATTTACTATTTCAACAAGACTCAATACACAAACATCCAACCAGCACCTCACACGCTTACGGTGCATTCGCCTTTAGGAGACACGAAAGATAGCAGCACACCTAAACACATTAATGCGATTCGGGTACGTAAACCCTGACCAAAATTTGGCCGATTGTCCTACTAAAGGACTGAACAAATACAATCCAAGAGCATATATGGTAAAGAGGACCTAAACATATGAAGCAAGTAATCAATCACCAGAACCAAAAAAATTTCAATTCCGAAATTCCTTTGCACCGAGAAACAATCAGCTCTAGTATTATCCAATTATATTGCAATTCAGAAACTTATAAGTAAAATAGTTGAAATGGAAGAAATTTGTATCTAAGGCAGCGTACTTGCGTTGTTTATCATCATGCTCTACAAGATTAAAATATAGTATGAAATGGATATGCAAACATACAAACTGAGGTCATTATCGCTGTCATAATAGAAGGATTCTTAAACTATATCTTCTACCCTTCTATCTTCAATCTGGTAACATCATCTTAACTATTTAATAACAATCGGTCGCTCACAGATGTCAGCATTATTCTAGAGCGGTTTCTTGCATGGACGATACTAACACTCGCAACTGGACCATCTCTCCCTTCCTCGATCTTGACGTCCCCTTTCCTTTCAGATTTCCCCTTTATATTGCCGCTAACATATTTCATTATTTCATTGGAAGCACTATCAATTAAAGTACCATAAGTAGAATCCTTTTCTTAGTAGAGCGCCATTCATTTGAATTCTAGTCTTTAATTGGTTTAATTCCGTCAAATAACATTGTATAGTATTATTTAAATCTTCTGTTATATTGCTATTGTATTGGTTTATTCATTTGAATACAAAATCATCCAAATTTAAGCTATCATGCAACGACAACCATCGCCCTATCTTAAATACACCGAAATGATATAATAAGGTCACAAGGAGACACATCCCTCTGATCCATAAAGGCCAATAACTGACTGTAGTGAAGACCGTAAAAACGCCTGAGCTGGGCTATCTCAGGGATCCAAGAAATTCGAGCTACACAAGCAAAACTTCGGCCCCAGTCCTCCGCACACTGGGCTCTGCCGTCCGTGACGTCAAACGGTAAGAGTACCGGTGAGAGAAGGTCAAATCTCGGGCCAATCATGACGTCGGATACGGTTCTAAAGAACATGACCACGACACGCTATGGAGACTGTTTCTTTCTTTGTACATACAACACCAGAACAATCTCAGTAGATGCCGACCTCTATACTCTTCTTAAAGCTACAAAACGTATAAAATTACACGTGATAGCTTTAAAGCAGACCAAGAATAGAAAAACCGACATAAGACAACTTAATGAGGATACACTTGTTATCAGTAGAGAGAAGGTCCACACACGAAACGTCGGTGGCGTTAGTTTTGTCGTACACCCATCGTCATCAATCACGTCGACTCTTATGAGATCCTATTTCCTGTACAGTCATACTCCATCTCCAACCACGGCGTCATAAGAAAATCAGCATAATCAATTGCTACTCACCAACTGATGCAGCAAATGAAAGCAATTTAGACGCATTTCACGAGCTGGAAAAAATTATACGAAATGAAAAATCCTTCCACAAATTTGTTGTCGGATACCTCAACGCGAGCATGGAAACCATGGACGAAAAGCACTAGAGAATCAGAAAATTTGGATTAGGAGATCGAAACGAAAATGGAGAACGTTTTGCGGTACTTCTGTCCACAGCTTGCCTCTTCTACAGAAATTCATTCTTTGTGAAGAAAGAACACCGCCGATCACTAACAGAAGATGGTTTCTTCTATTTAAGTCGGTAGCACCATCCTTCTGCACTGGATCTAATCACCGCCTTCTTGTGAAGATTAAGGTTAGCAAAAAACTAGAGAAGAAAAGCTATCATCACATAAGAAGAAAAGAAGTCAAACTAGAGAAGAAAAGCTATCATCACATAAGAAGAAAAGAAGTCGTTTATGATGAAACGTTCTCAACGATATCCTTTCCATATATGACTGGCAAATGAAAGATGACCGGAATGAAGACTATGAGTTGCTTATGCAAGAACTGCAAGAATGTGCGGAATATGCTTCAGTCTCTCAATTAGGAAGATCACAACGCATTTCTGCGGCAAACAAAGAAACTCCCAAAAATGGGAGAAGACTGATGTTAGATCCAACTGCAAACCGTCTGACACGGCTAGTAATCAATATATCCAACTGAAGCCAACTGTAGGAGATCGTTGCAAGAAGATTTAGAACGGTACAAACAAGAAAGACTACTGTTAGCAGCTCAAAAACCAACTAGTCTGAAAAAATGTCGTCGAAATCCTCGTTATTATCGTGCTCTTCTGTCAGCTTTACTAAACAAAGATGGGATACCAACAACTTTAGGCCATGATATGGAATTGATAACGGAAAAGTTCTGTACCAACCTTTACCGCTCCACGATTTCATTGGCAGACTCTCAAATACCTTCTGGAGATAAGCCACCACGAATTCTTTCATCTAAGCTGCTATAGAAACCATGAAAAACGGCACAGCGCCTAGACCGGACAAGATAAATGTCGACTTCCTTCGAGTTGGTGGCCAGAAACTACATACACATCTGGCACGCCATATAACAAAATATCTTCAGAATAAAAAGATTCCAGATCGGTGGAGAACTTCGCGCGCGGTCCTTCTACACAATAAGGGGAATTGAAAGTATATTCGAAACTACCGTCGGCTTATTTTTTTGTATTTGGATTTCTAAAAGAGGCCCCTGATCAATTAATAGATCCAAAAATACGTTCTCACCTTTTCGACTCTGTAGTTCTACCAATGCTTTGCTGCGCATCCAATACTTGAGTTAATACCTCACTGATGTCAAGGATTTTAAGAACTACTCACAGGGCGATTGAAAGGAGTCTTCTTAAATATAACCGGCAAACGTAACATCAAGCCGGAATCTGCAGTACTGAAATCGGATATTTATCTCGTCTGCAAGATCCAGAAAACGAAAGGTGGAATACGCGTCAAAAGCGAAACATAGATGTGCATGTCATATAATGAAATGAGGACAGATGAACAAAACTACCGTAGAATGGTACCCAAGAGAGTACAAACGTCCTCTTGGACGAATAGCTGCAAGATGGACGGACGTATTCAAGGCAAACGTTGGAAAGCTGAACTCACAGCTTAAGACGATTACAGGATTACGGAATGGGTCGTGCCAGTGTCGCCATGTACGCGGAACACCTTCACCAAGGACGACAATCGCACAAGAACGAAACGGTGAGCTGCTGTGGCTCGCAACGCGTGACGACGGGCCATCCAAGTAATACAAATAACAATAGAAGTTTTATTTGATTATCCATTATTCGTCTGCAGTTATGAGTGCAGCTTTTTAACATCAGTCACGGAGAACTATTCTTCGGTGAAACAGGTCTCACATGTGTGCTTCTTAATAAAATACACCTTACAAAATGATTTTAAGTATGACTTCCACAAATGTGCACAACATGTTAAGTACGGTGGCCTTATTTGACCAATTTAAAAGTGTTTGAGCGCCACATGCAATGAAGTGTATTATAGACACCTAAAAAATTTATTTAATATCTAAAAGTGTCACTAAAAGAAATATAGGAGAAAATAACAGAAATAACAAAAGTAGACAGAACAAAAGTAAAGGAACAACAGTTTTGTTTAGTACCTCCAGCAGATAACGCACTAAACCCTCAAAAACCTGTAACTTGACACCTGTGCGATTTTAATGCAACAATAATGTACACAAAGGAAGTTGGAATTCTACATCTAGTTAATGATATTGAAAATAATTAAGCATTACTAGCATTTGTTAGAGAATTAATACAGGCCATTCTACTGACTCAATTTTTTCAAAAAAGAAAAATGGAGTGGAACATTTCTATATTTTTGAAATGCTAAAACCAAATGAAAACAGAAGAAGAAATGTGCTTGGAGAAAATACAACAAACAGTTGGTTTTCTCAATCGGGAATCACGGGAATGACACACTAAATGCGGGGAGCTAAGCGAGGCAGCACCTGTGACCCTTGCGCTGGTTGTGGCCTTGTTACGACCGTACGGTGATTGGTTTCCTAAGATTGCTTCGGCGTTTTTCTTGAACGTGTCCCTCTTTTCTTTGTGGACTTCCTCATGATCCCTAAATCTCGATCCACACTGGAGGTCAAGCCGGTATTCCTCCCTTTGGTGGTGTGCTTTACGATGGGTGTGCGTGGAGGGGGAGGAGGAGGAGGTAGGAGGTGAAGGGGAAATGAAATCTAACCACAGGTGAACCGTCCCTTTACGGGCAGTTGGATGCGTCCAGAGGTGCGTCGAGGCATACGGAATCAATCACGTACCGCGACCCAGCGCATAGGACTGGACGCCTACCTCTACTATGCGTGGTCACTTGTAAGAGTGGACATCAATAAGTGCATTCAAGTACTGTATACGGTTATTCGGAAACATGACAGACGTGTCTGGTTCCAAGGAGATGGGAGAACAGACCGCCCGCCTATTGAAAGTGCTCACGGGTGGGGCCCAGCGCCGGGCATAAGGACAAGACAAAATGAAGATTCTTGGAGCCCCAATATCGATGGCAATGTGACTAAATTCAGACGTAATATTGCCATGCGTACCGCTCGCAGCCGCGGTCTTTCAAGCGGTTTCACATCCATATTTACCACAATCGATCATGAACCAAACCCTACGCTATGGTAAGCTATACCAACTAGCGCCCAGGTTCTACAACATCCGTCCCCACAGAATCATCTCAAGTATGCGATTGGTGGGAATATTCATCCCTGGAGAGGAGTAGGAGAGATCGGCATTCAAGTGATGCCGACTCGATTTTCGATGTTGTCCCTGTGGTTGATGGAGACGTCGACCGCGCATCTAATGGCTCCAATGACAGCCACTGGCGCCGAATTTGCTGAAACGCTCATTACATTACAAGCAGTGGAACAGAGTGGTGCCATGATTAATGCTGTCAGTGGAACAGGGCATACCGACCCAGTCCGATGCAGTTAGCGGCATCAGCTCGTAGGTCCGCAGCAACATTTTACGAAGAGGCAGTAACAGCATGTCTTGCGCTGATGAGATTGAGTTGGTCGAATTATCATATTGTAGAAACCACCCTCAGAGCACAAGGCCAATTTCCAGATTTCAAAATCACCAGTACTGCGCTCGCCCAGAGTTAACACTTGGAGAAGAAACATCGAAGAGTCCGTATGTTTGCGACCACATTGGACCATTCTATGGCATTACAAACGAAAAGTGTGAAGTTCTCAGCATGTGTACAACTTGGCCTGAACGATCTTAACCGCCGTATTGGTGTGATCCCTTTCAGTGTGGATCTTGACGACCCAGTATATGGTTGAGCAATGCGGCGTTTGTCGATATACATGTATAACAAGGCTTGAACCGCATCCAAGTAGATGGACATCTCAACTGGGATATTGTGGATGCAGCAAGGACGGCGACCCTCTGGATCACAGAAGGCAACGATGAAATGGACGTGGAATTTGCAATGTACTCGGAGAAACTTACTGTTCCCGGAGTGTATAAGATCATGTTGGTCATTATGGATTAATTTTTCTGGGCTACATCTTCAGAATTAGTGGTAAGGCCGGCGGATAACAGCGTTGAGGTGCCGGAGCTACGCGATGATTTGGCGTGTGCACTAAATTTGATAACTGACAACATACTTACGATCATTGACGGGCCAGGGACTGGTCTACCCCTGGTCTAGAGCTTCAACCAGTTTTCGATGATTTTTTTACCTAGCACATTGGCTGTTAGAAGACCATGCAGTAGTAGCCAATTGCCTGGACGTGGCTTACGGCGTTGTTACTGCATTGTCTTTCAGTCAAGACGCCCGGCATTAGTGTCACGGAAGATATGGTCGCCGGCGTAAATGTTGCTACCAAACGCTACGGTTGGATACTCGAAACTCAAAATGGTTTTTTTATGCTCTGGTCAGCCGTTGCGGGGACGTATCGCAGCTTTGTCCAGACGTTGACAGTAGCGTCACCACCGTGCAGTTACATATGAACAATTATGGATCACTGTGGTGGAGCACGATTGGCATTGCTGTTTATGGCTGGCAAACTGACCATAACATTGACACCTTTTCTAAGGGTCCATCGCGCGTCGGTATGCCGCCTAGCGCGCGTTTGAGCCCAGGCGGGCATGAAATTCGTACCCAACGCCAGGCTTGAGCTACGCACAAGTCTGTCGTATGAGATGTTTTTTAGGCCCAATGGATCAATGTTAGCTGCCGCAGTTTATATCAATTAGAGGGTCCTTGGAAAATCTTAAGCTCATGGGCTATTGTGTTCGCATGATGCGCGGTGGAACGCATGTATGGGTGATTTATATTCAATCATCAGCCTATCGTGGGTCTTTATAGGCCAACTCAGCCCCAGATAATAGATTTTGTTAATTGCTGGGTCGGCGAAAAGAACTGGCCCCACGACTCCATGGTAGTCCGTAAACTACGATCAGCCATGTTCCATTTTACCAAATGGTTTGTTCTCGAAGTTAGAGCGCGTGTGGGGCAAGGCATGGGCGTCCCTGGGCAACAATGGAGTACTGAGCTTTATTAATGGAGTTTAGTGAGGAAATTCCCATTGAGCAGCCAATGCTTGCATGAAACAATAAAGTGCCAGCAAAAGAAGATACGACGGATTAGTCTATGAAAGCGATTCTAGATAACAGAAGCAAAATATGGAAATGCTGTATATTGTGCATTTATACAGTTCAATTTTAAGTCAAAAAAAAATTGCCATTTACACATTAATCCATATCAAGATTAGTTTGCGCTTAAACAGCTTTCGTCCAAAAATTAAATGATTTTTCAAAAATACATCCGTTTGAAAAACGAGAACGAAGGAGGAAAATAACTAGTTCATAAACCAACGATTAAATTCTAAATAAAGGCTATTATATAATTATAATCTACTGATAAGATTCTATCTAAAAGCTACTACGTAGAAAAACAGCGACAATAATTGTAAAGCACTAATTTTTTGGAGAGTTTAGAAGCAGGCTACCGCGAAAAATCACTAATATAAATGCGTTCACCGCGCTTAGGTGATGATGAATCGGAGGTGATCAGACTGTCTGTACCATCTCGATTAGCGTTTTGCGTTAGCCACTGAGAAAGGTTGTCTTGTCGCTTGCTTTCCTCTACTAAATCTAGTTCGACACGCTGCAACAGCTAAAAACAGAAATATTATTAAAAATAACTTTCTAATTAATCAGCAATCTATATACAGAAAGAGATTTACACGGCATCAACAAAATGTGTAATTGCCAATAACGATCAATCCTACACTAAATAAACGTGATTTGTTGATAGAATCTAATTTCAGAGGAACTCTAAAATATATTTTAGATAGACGAGTTTCAAAACCATGGCTGCTAAGAAATCGTATCGTAAACTGACGAAAACAGGGGCATATATGCTTTGAAATGATAAGGAATGAGATCGGCTATTACATCATAAACAATAGCAAGTTTAGAAAGAGAGCGAAAATCCACATAAAATCACACCTGAGGTGATGCTAGTTTTAAATGAACTTTAAGCTGGTGCATACATTGGGTAAAGTTTGGCCGCTCATTCGGATCTTTGTCCCAACATCTTGTCATCAAGTTATAGCTAAAAAGAACCATTTTAAAATTCACTTCCCATATTTCAATTCACTCTTACTAAATACTCTAATAATTCGCTACCACTACATCACCGCAATCTGTTGTATAATCAACGAAACGGTCGACCAGACGCGGCGTCTCATAACTAGCGGCATACACCAAATGTTCTACACACCTAATCTTCGATAACTATAGCTGCAACTGAGATCTTTGATTGTCGATATAGATCGGAATTTCAGATTTTTATTTATTTGCGTCATATGGGAAACGTCGAGCATCACCCTTTAGATGGAGCAGTAAACTGCGCACAGTTATCTTCCATACTGTTTTTAATGTGCAAGTTCCCGAGTTACGCTTCCAAGTAGTAAGAGTTATAGTTATAGTAGTCCTTCGTTATCTTCATTAGTACATCCACAATTCTCTTATATCAGGTCTAAAGGAAAGTTCTACGACAAGAATTTCCAACACGTTAGATGTTTATTTAGCGCATAAACGACTTTATTTTCATTGCCTAATACTTACATACTAAAGTAATAAGTTAACTGAAACACATTTGATTCACGTGAGTCTTAAGCATGAAATGATAGTGCGCCCATGACCACTGATAAAGTTCATCTGTAGCACTGTCCATTTATACAAATGGTTTGGTGAAAATATACTTTTCGATAGGACACCAAATTTGATTTTCTTTACATTGAGTCAACAATCTCCGAATAAGATTCTTTTTTAAGCTCAGCAAACCATATCGCTTATTTTTGTGCTTACAAATCTTTTGAAATAGAAAAAAATCCAAAAATGAACAAGATATCGAACATACAGTGATCCAATTTTCCGCTAATATGAAACATTATTCGAAAATGAGATAAACAAATTGTTCTCACACTAGCAAGAAGTCGTTTTACTGATGTTCACTAATAATGTCATTTATATTACTTCAAAGTTTATTGATGGTAAAAAAAATTATATCTTGTTTTATTTTAAAAACGAACAGAACTTTCCTTTAGATCTTATATATTCCCAAACCGCTTGTGTAATTTTTCCGACGCCAATATGTAACCTGAAGCAATATTCTCCACAAGCATTGTCGAAGTGAGCTAATATTTGTCTAGCGATGTTGACTGTGAATACCAGTATTATCGCCTAATCTAAGAAAAATCTTCTACAAGATAAAGGATTTTTTACCCTCAACCAAATAATATTCCCGAGCTAGGACGCTTCGAATTCTATCGATCAACCGACCCCAATCAATGGGTCAGAGAATGAGCACCTTGCTCATGCACACGGCGCTCCGACCGATCGACATTATGTCGGAAATGAGAGAGTCCCTCCTATTGGCCACAACCGAACAAATATAAAACGCAAAAATCTATTTCACCGATACCTCCAAGTTCCATGTTGCCTACTGTTTTAGTTATAAAGCATATTGGAATGTATATAAAGGATCTTCTATGTAGCACGACATCCTTTCCCTCATCAATATGTCATCTATGTATTATAATTGTCGCACGCTATATATTTACATGTTAAATCGATCATACCACATATTTTACCATGTCAACTAATGATAGTGGCAGTCTTGAATACTGTATCATGCCCATTAAGTGCAAACACATGTTAATGTGTAGAGTATTGAAGGGGTCCTAATCTTAGCAGCCTATTCATTCGATATCTCTTCTTCCTGCCACTGATACAACTCTCTTCCATTTTATTGCTACTCGTCATTATAATATACCTTATTGCATTAATATTTGGCTGGTCAATTTACAATCTTATTATCGTACTATTATTGTGCTATAATATTATTAATATTAATTTTGTGTCCATGAAAGTTTAATGCTTAAGTTTGAGGTAACTCGTCAACTGCAAAGAGAATCATTGTTCTTTCTACCACAATCGTAAAAAGTCAAATTATCTGTCAAATCTCAAGTCCTGCGCGGCAGCACCACTCATTCCGCAAATAAATTTTTTAAAATTATTTCAATAAATCACTCTACAACGCCTGAAGACGAACAGCCAGCCAACTGCTACACCCGCTACAGCGATGAATCCACGCACATTAATTATTCTTTTTTTCAACTATTCGCACTTTTTACCTCCCGAGACACATCGGTGAGTCTACTGAATATGCAAATTTATTAAATTATTTTTAAAAACCATGGCTCACTCACATAATAAATCTAATCGCTGGAAAAGAATAGTTATACTAAATTATAGTTGGTAAAACAAAATAGTGTTAAAATTTTGCCCACTAAAAAATGAAGTTTTGTTATCTCTATACGTGTAAAAAGTCTGCCGCGGAGGCAATGGCGTGATTTTCTGAGATAATACAACTCTCGAACAACAAATAGTAAGATGCTTTCATAAAAATGTAGTTGAAGTATATTCCTGCGTGCTGATCCACGAAATACATTGCGGCTTTCATCTATATTACAAAGGCCCTTTAGAATGATAAAATAGTAAGCATTTCCATGTGAAATCGTATCCAAAAATAAAGTGGTATCGAAAATATTACGACTTTACGTACCTAGTATTTTGAGAAAAAAAGCATATAAACACAATTGATAACTAACCGACCGTGATGGTGATAATAAATAACAATTGTATAAGTTGATACAAATAGTTTAGCATATCTTGCCAAACAGAGAACACAGTAATCTAATAGACAGTAGTATAGTGATAAAAGATAATGTAGCTCGAAACACGTTATCGCTAATTTAACTTCACTTCACAGCCAACTATGCATTTGATTTATTTAAAATCTGAAGTACTGGTATCAGAGCAACAAAAAAGTGTAAAGGTACACATGGAAAGATGCCTAAAGACTGCAAGTCACTTTGAACAGGCTAAATATTCACTCATCACGTCAACGATGCACAATAATGCTAAGAAAGACGTAGAGTGACAAATGCCTATTCCGAAGAAACAAAAATCAAAAACGCCATCCATGAACAAGTTCCAAGAGATACTCAGATCAAAATAATGCTCTGCGCTGGAACTATACTCTGTGTAAACCAACTATCTAAGAACTCAAGCATTCTTCATTCTACAAATCCATCACGCCCATCTATTCCTTATAACGCATCCTATTTTAAATAGCTATAAGATTAACCGCAAAACTTGGCCTCAGGCGGGATTTAAACACGTACCTCCAGATATTCGGTCTCCCATGCTTACCGATTACACTACCGAGGCCTTCGCTTCACGACCACTCAATGCTTCACTTATACTAAGTAGGTATTTTATTAGTACGCACTCGATAACGAGTATGATCCTGTGAGCCGATATCAGTATTGCAACCAGTCAGGCTGGTAGTTATGGGATAACCCGAAATCTAGATATAATCGCAATTGTAATTTTATTTAGTAATGATGTTATAATACCTCTAAGAAAGATAAAAACCAAACAATAATTACATTACATGTTGTTTTGTCACAATAAAGCTTTCGTGTAACATGGCAGCGCTTAGACAAGCAATTTCAAAAGTAAATATAATTATACGTAAGCAAGAACCTCCTTGATTTAAAATAACGAGGAACAGCTACTCACATGTCCTCATGAGCATACTGCGGTTTCGGATTCCTATGCCCTTCAAGTAACTTTGATAACAGATCCTCATTCGCGATGGTTGGATATGGCAATCCACCAAGAGTGAAAACCTCGTACAAGAGAATTGCAAATGACCATATGTCAGACTGTAACTATTAATTTTCCATAAAGGACATCTAAGTGATTACATTTTTATAATATTAGAATAAAATACACAACATTAGAATCTGAAAATGGAATTTTTTTGGAAATTACACAAAAAAAACGTAGTCTCTATATTCGAAAATGATTGATTGTATTCATTGAAAAAACAAATCTAAGCTTTGTTATAAAGGAAATTAGTAAGGAATTTCAAAGATGAAAACTGATTCACTTGCAAAGTGTAAACACCATCTTGGATTGCTTCTATCGCCATCCAACGATACGGTACAAGCACATTTTTTTTACGCAGTCTGAGCATTTTACATGTTTATATTCATTTCAACGAAAAAATATTACAAAAATACAACCTATAATAATTCTTGTATTCATTTCTCGCCATGCCAAAATCAGCTATTCTGCAGATCCCCTTACTAGTAAGCAATACATTCCTAGCCGCTAAGTCTCTGTGAATACACTGAAAAAAGCCGCTACAAGTGAGAATCGCTGGAATTTTGAGAACAGAATACTCCTAAAGAAATGTAAAATAACTTAGAACTACAAACGTATCAGTATCACAACCAATGCGTGTCTTGTTTCTGTCACCCTTCCTAAGCGAATATTGAACATACAGGCACTGAAGAAAGGTACTCCATTCCATTTGCAACTTGCATGGCAAATGATATCAAATCACTCGTTGCCAACATAGTATTATCGGCCATCAAACGATCTGATTCCATTTCATTAGACCAATCAGGTATCTGCTCCGACTGTAGAACAACACATTTTAGAAGTTAACGAAAAAAATTCATTTGATATTTTTAGAAAAGACCTACCGCATATTGGGTCTTAACAGCCGAATCCGGACGCAGATAACCATCATCTGGTGTGCGTGTTTCTTTCAACTCATTGATGAACTTGTTTTTGTACTTTAGTAGATATTCCTTAAGATTTCCATTTTCACAAAGCTCAACGACAACATACAGCTCGCCTCTGAAATTTGTGACTGAATCTTCATAACTTTCTTAGAGTATTTTTAGAGTCGAGTTACACATCCACGCTACTAAATCCACAGTTTCCAATACGAAGAAATCTATAATTCCAAATACTAACAACTTCATATTTCTAGTAATAGCTCCAATAAGAGCCAATACATTTGGGTGTTTTCCAATAGCGCACATGATTTTCAACTCGTCAGCGAGCATTTTTTGGTGTTGGACATTGGTTCCAACCAGTGGACCTGAAAAGTAGTAATCAAATCAATGAGACATAACAGCCATAAAAAAGGTAATTTATTGAACAGTTATACCTTTGACAGCCACTGGAAGGCGGAGTTTTTCTGCTATTGAATCACTTACACGTGGTTTTGATAGCCATCCCTTCCAAACTTGTCCGAACTGCCCACAGCCCAGCTGAACAAACAAGATAATAATCATATTAGAAAATTTCAAGAAAGAAGTCAAAAATTTTGAATAAAACATTATGTTGGAACAGAAAATCCTAACATCGACGGCAGGAATCGAATTAATCTCATAATTTTATAGAGCGAAAAGTTTACCCTGTTACCAATTTCCAAATTATCCCTTTCCAATTCATAATAACGATTGTATGGTAGCTGATAGATACGCTGATCAAGAGGAACCTTCGGTCCACTCGGTGGCGGACCTTCACAAGTTTTCATCAGCTGTTCATAAAGGACATTTAGAGCTCTAAATAAATGTGTAAAAATAATTACTGTCTTAGTTGGCACTAATCGGAACTGGCTTTGGAAGCCAAAGAAGCTCCAATTACTTTTAATCGGTGATGCCATCTAATAACCACAAAGTGGTAGTGTCTTCAATTTTTTAAAGCTTCGTAGAATATTAAAATATACTCAGTACATAATACTTCAGCCACGTACTCAACGAAAGATATAGCTACAACTACAAGATATAACTATAGCGCAGACATACAGATGAGAAAAATTGAAAGAAATACAAGCACATTACAAATGTGGCTAGCATTAGTATAAGAATAGACCCTGCCTAAATTAAAGGCTTTGGATCACGAAAAAAATGAAGTGTTTTGCCCCATGTTGCTTTTGTAGCAGTGTAAAATAATGCCATGTTAAACAACAATCAGGAAATATAAAGCAAAATTGAAACTTGCCTGTCTTGTTCTATAGCCTTCTTACGTTGTTTGAAATAAAGTGCAAGCGCAGTAATAAGACAAAACAACAGACTCAAAAGCACCATAAATATTACAAATAGGAATGAGCTCGACACCCTCTTAGGAGCTCCTTCAACCTTAAAAGAACCCTACCACAATTTGAAACGAAAGTTAATATATTAATATATTAAAATGTTTCTTACTTTTGCCATAATTTTGTAAGCAATTCTTCCTGCCCGATTTGTCCCTACACATTCAAAATCACCCTTGTCTTCAGCTGCTACTCTAGAAATGTGGAGATGCCGACTGTCTGGAGAAAGTTCTCCTCCGTCATACGGTCTATCATCCTTTAGCCTTCAGACATACATAAAAGCCACAATAGAGGAATAGAGGAATCACTAATGAATAAATCTTCGCATTCAAAACTTACCACTTGAAGTCTGGCAGCGGTGTTCCATCAATATGACATTCAAAGTCAGCCGGTTTTCCGTATTCAAGGACAAGAAGTTCACCAGTATCCGATTTCGTATAGTACGGTTTAACAGTTTTTATCACCTAAAAATATAGTTATTAAGTAACCCAATATGTCACTTTTGATTGTGTTCACAAAAATAGTACCGATATAATTTGATTCAAACGTTTCTGTTGACTACCCTTCTGTATAACACAAGTATATTCGCCTGCGTTGCTACCAGTTACGTTACTGAAAAAGACTAGTGCAATCTAGATAACACGACAAATGAAAATGTTTGCATAATGAATATAATTTCTTTCAACTGTAAACTCACTCAATATTTGCGACTAGCTGTCGAGAATGGGTATCAATAATAGTGTATACGTCTCCGACCGTAATATCACGAAAAATCCATTGTACGGTCCTATAATACGCTCATACATTACAAAGATACTCCCAAAAATACTACCAAATATTTGGAGAAAGGTAAGAAGTGTGATAGGTTGCAGCTTTACTCTAGATTTCATAGAATCCCAATCGGTACCATATTATTCTAATACGTACTAGAAAAATATAAAACGAACACTAACCATTCCTCATCGTTTGGAACAGTACAAGTAAGTTTAACATTATCTCCTTCGTAGATTTCATTAGGATCTTCTTGAGAAGTCGAGTATGCTGACTTGGTCCAACTAGTTCTCACGAATGGCTCACTTTCCGAAGCTCTAACTCGCTTTGTTTCAACACTTTTCTAAATAAGCACCAAGACAATAACTTTTGCATGAAACAAAATCTACATTTGGAAAAAATTACGTCATAATCTCATAGGAATAGAGAACATGACGTCGCCAACCTGTCCATCTCGTTCTCCTTCGCACTTCAAATCAAGATCATCTTTTACTGTGGTGTTCCAGAGGTATCCACTCTCGTACGTTCCTTTCAACTCCACAAGCTCAGATTGACTAACACTAACCCATAGTTCGGAAAAGCGGGGACTGAAATTAAATACGACCTCCCCATAATAGAATGCATATTTGAAAAGGTTGAAAGATCATCAATAATTAGAAAAAATATAGATGAAGACAAGAGGATAATAAAGATACATCCCCAAATTTGTACCTTCGTCGCATCATCGTCACTGTCGATACAGGAATAGCGGTCACTAGACAATTTATATGCAGCAGTGTGCCAATTTGATAGAATTGTTGGTCGAACATCACCCAATTGTTTGGCGACATTATATCAATCCGAGCACTGATACGTTCATTTTGCACGCTCACCTGAATTTTATCTTACTACGCACTCGTAGGAAAAAATGTGTATGCTGCAGTATTTATCTTGATAATGTTCAACAGATATGACCTGTGTTAACTGTAGCCACGGTAATAAACAAGAAACTCGCGCCACATGGAACTTTTGGTAGTATTTCCTACATCTATACTACTCAGCCAATCCTTTTTCGTTCGAAAAACACGCTGAACATTACTTTCGACAGAGGGATTTGTTTTTTGTTTCTAATAAAAAAGCAGTAACACGTGTAACGCCACCAGTTTTCAACCAAACCATGTGCCCTCATATCTACTTGTCTAAATGTCATGCAAAATTACTCTCATTTACCGAAGGCTGATTCATAATAAATTTCAAGTGCAAACTATATGATTAGACATGAAGGAATACAAAGTAACCCGAATAAATAAATATATATATATATATATGCAATTTTAAGCACCGTAAAAGTACACACAAAGCGGAACCTATTAGTACAGGTCAGAATGTAGTACTCAAAACGTTCATCTACCTATACCTTCTTGAGAAAATATGTTCACTTGCTGTTTATTACTTCATATATATGGAGTCCCTACTCAAGTTCATTATAATTCATTCATGGGATAAAAACCTCAATGCATTTTCCCATTACACACATATCTTCATAGTTTTAATTTTCACTTTCAGACAAATCTACTTTGTAAGTATAATCAGAAACATCAAGTCCTCACTTTCCACTCTATTGTTTTTACAGTGTCAAGTAGTTCGATGGTGAGAACATATCTGAAAAAGGACAACGTGTAATTGATACTAACAAAATATGTTAAATGAATATTTTGAATACTGATTTTAAATATGCAAAACAGATGACTAATATGCATAAGAAAGAAAAATAACGATATAAGAAATCCTATTGTAAACACACATGCCGCTCATCTCTGTTACCGCACCCTTTATAACAATTTTCTCCTTAACATGCCCTCCGTCTGTTCTTTCACTTATGACCTGATGATTGTTATCGTTTACCAAATTTTCAGTCTCATTGTTAATCTTTGGAGGTTTGATGAATTTCTGAAAATACCAGGTCATATGATAGAATTATAGAACAACTATTGCAAGTACTATTTTCAGTTATAAAGCAGTACTTAACCCTAATCCACTTCGCATTGAATCCAGGTAAATCACTTGGGAAAGCTGTAAATTCTGCGAAAAGATCAATAGAGTTCCCTTCTTTCACATTTACTTCTTGAGTAGTCCTTTTCAAAACCTGAATCTCTAATGATATTAACGACAATTCCCAGCAATTATAAAAAATCTACAAATAATATCAAAACAATCATTCGAAAAAAAAAACTAAAAATTCCCAAACGACTCGTACAAACCGATAATTCGGAACAACTAACCTTTATTTGACCCTTGTTTGGTGAGACATCAACATTTTTGTAAATTGTTTCATTTAATACTTGGTCAAAGTACAAACTGCAGCTATATTGTCCACTGTCTTCCGCAGTCAACGTGGCTATCGTTATACTATGAATGATTCGATCGTTTTGTGATGATTTCTTGTGCATTACATCCGACTGCTAAACCCATATCTTCGTCGCCAGATATATAGCTTGATATTTGTACTTACTGAACACCTAGGACACTTCATAGCTAGCTGATATTGATACTTGTTTTCGATACGGCCCTTTCCTTTAAGTTTTAAGATACAAATAAGTGCGTATTGTCCTCCAACATATGCCCAAGGGTCAGGCTGAAATAAATGGCGATTCTTCAGATGTATTAAAGTTAAATAGATTATGTTAAAGTTCAATTCAAATCTCATACTTCTTCAAAAACAAGTTCGAGATCGTTTTTGTGAGATTCTTTGAAAACTATTAAATACGTAGCAGTATCACTGGAATTCCATTTGTAGACGCATTGGAACGTTAGTTGATCTTCAATTTTCTCTTCAGCATTCTTGCTGTTCATTTTGAAACCAATTCTGTAACAGCTACTCTACTGGATCGTATTAGTAATAGACAAAATACACTACTATAATGAACTCATTTTGGGAGTATTATGTGTTACGTGTAAATGCATAATGAAGTAGGATTTGACATCAGACAAGCCTTATTTCTGACCGTCCAATTTCACCTTGGATCAAAATTTTTTGATGCGGATTTCCACACTTTTCCAGAAACCCGTAGTTCCACATCGTCTTTGGAGAGATGGCGCGAGGACTTACACGGTACAACAAATTCCGTTTCTGATACCACAAGTCCTTTATAAACGGTCGGAACAAAAACACTAGTTCCTGGAAGATGTCATTCAAAAGCATTTATCAATCTGTTTTAAATTTATTTTTCAACTATATAAATCATGAACGATGGATTTGATTCAAATCAAACAAGTTCACACGTACCTTTCACAAAGACATGAATCTCTGAACGAAGGGTTAAATCATCTTTAGAATGACAAGCGTACGTTCCTGTGTCCGATTCCTGAACACTATTCAAATGCATAGAATGATCTTTGAGATTTCAAAGTTTACCTTGAAATTTTTTGATAATTTTGCTACTTAGTGAAATAGATTTGAAAATGACATTGACTATCCCAACTTTTTAACACTGGCTTTTTCGTACAATCCAATTATAGCACAAGTAACTTATCACAAAAATCATTGCTCGTTGGTAGTAAATTTTAAATGTATTTTCAAAAAATTGGTTGGAGACGTGTTGTTCAGTAAAAATAAAATTATCTACATACTTCTGATTTTGGCGTGCTTCCAAGTTAGTTTCAAGGTATCTTCCTATATTGAAGTTTGGAAGTGATTACAGTCGCAGCTAAGCTACTATGAGTTTCTCTAATATTGCTATATATATTGTTATATGCTCAAGACAATGTTATATGCTCAAGACAAGGAAAAGTCGAACAAATCTCAAGCTTAGTTCTAAAAGAATTGCTTTCTATATAGCCTTGAGTCAGAGAATAAACAAAACATGCCTTTAGATCTACTATATTAAGTGTATGACCATCGGAGGAGTTTTCAATTAAATGTCGCTTGTTGAAATCCACTTCCGAGTATCCTCGATTATCTAATAGATATGGAAATTGGAATTGAACGGCTGAAAAAGTCAGAAATTTACGATTATAAAATCGAAATAGCTGTTCGTTTCATTCTTCATTCAAGATAGTTTCCTTACTTTTCAGTAATGTTGAGTTAATCACAAAACTTGGAATATCAAGAGGGACGTTGTACAGCACCAGTATTACTGGGGATATATGAACAAAACCATTATAACCTACCATAGTTGATGGAAAATAAACAGAATCCCTATGAGCGATTTCATTAGCTGTTCTTTGCTCACCTTCATTGTTATCAGAACATGTTATTCGTATAACATCACCAACATTCAACTCAACAAAGTCACCAATCAAAGGGTCATGCTGCAAAAAAAATATGTATTTAATAGTAAGTTGCTTAAAACATGTTATTATATTCTCAACTTCACATACAAATTTATATGAATTGAAACGTTGTATGTCGATGTGTTCAATGACTCACTTTTGTATCCTTATCTGTTTGGAGATTTGGAGGTGAATAACCGTAGCTACTAGCTAGTAGGATAGCATAAATCACATCAAACAACATACGTGATCGCTTTCATTAATTTTTGAAATGTAAGTAGCCCTTAAAAAACTATTCTAAAAACCTATTCTAAAAAGTATACGATGCAACAAATTATAATTGAGCATTACAGCGAAACAAGAATACGATGAAATACAATGTTAAGGAGATAAGCTAATGGCTAAAATTGCATTCTCCGTACAAATCCACCATTTGAAATGAATTTAGGAAAAATGCGGTAAGTTGATAAATTATAACACAATATTTCCTAGTTCCACGAAAGTACGTTTTGTTATCTCTACTTTTTTGATATGACTCAGCTGAAAGTGAGGTCTAGGTAAATGTAATTTTCACTGTAGTAATACAAAGTTATCACAAACAAAATACGGTAATCAAAATCCCGCACACATGTAAGTCTAAAAAGTTATCTAATAAGTCCTTACACTCAAACCCCAAGCAGATTAATACAATCAGAATTAAACTGACGCAAATCAACTCACTGTGCTATGTATAGGAATGCTCTATAAAAAGAAAATAGTAAGAGATGTCTATAAAAACGTTAGTACCAATATACCACTAAAAAAAGCAGAAATCATGGTCTGGAACATTGAATACAGTTACTGAGTTCGATGACTCATGTTGGACACTGTGTTATGATAAGACGGAGAATTCTATCATCGTAAGGCAACGATTTGTCGATAATGTTACATACCCAACATCGCAATCACGTTCGTCATCGTTATGCAGTATAGTGATGTGTCCATTACCAGATAAAAAGTACAATCAATCGATATTGATTGAAGAAACGCAAATTATTTGTTAATACGGAAAAGAGTAAATGAGCTAATTAGGACAATATCTTAAAAATAATCATAAGGATACGGTGAGAAAACTTGATGACAAATGCAAGCGCTAAGTATCGAACTGTACTACAAATAACACACGAAAAAACCTAGTGCGCATGCAGCGGCAGCCGCTGCGTCGGCGATGAGATAGTTGCCCCGACCCTGGCCACAACTGCACCAGCAAGCAATAAGGTCAACAGACTCGACCAGAAACGAGAGGCCATTTGATTGTGTTTGTGGCATATCATGAGCAAATTACTTTCTATCTTTTAAACCCAGCGCTATTTACGTTATAGTTACAACTTTTTTCACTTCTTAGCGATAGTCAACTTAAAGCGTTAACAAAGAAAGCACAACCAATCAAGAGAACACTTGCCAAGAATCCTTTTATCAATTATGCGTCGTTCTAACTCATGATATTGGATAAAAGATGCCTAAGCATATGTTTCAAAAGCATATGATACCAACTATAACAAACAGGAACAAAAGATGTAGAGAATTTGTAGGAAGCTAATTGGAAAAGTTTCAAAGCTCTTAACTAATACAACCGTCTACACGGTACCTTCTTTTTCGTATATTGCCTAAATTACGAGGCTTAAAATGTTGAAAGAATGCGTGCATAGAAGGAAAAGTAGTTTTATTGAACTAAAACTTCAATGGATTGCAAGTTTTTATACTTGCTGACATAAATAATGATTACTCAAAAGAAAATAAATACAATTATTATGGAATACGATGCATATACAGCTTTGAGTCTAATGATTTCATGTGTACATGAAGCTATTTCTTGAAGTGTAAACTTATTAGAAAGAGAATTTCGTATAAAAATACTTGTTATATGTTGTCATTTGTGATTTTTAATCATATACCATTTGAAATCATTTAGAATCAGCCATATCAAATATCAGAGAAAAAAAAACGTTCAACCTGTTGTTTTTCGATTTTTTTTGTGACTGATTCCCTACGAGCAGCTCCTTTTCAGACAATTTCACAAATTCCGGATGCACTCAGCCAAATGCTGATAGTCGATTATTTAAATATTGCACGCTGATAATTTGGCTTCGATGGATAAATAACACTTCATGATATCTTCATTTCGTACATGATAGATTTATACATTATTTGAATTGCTCAGGAAAAACAAGGACCAAATTTCAATGTAATAATGAAACACAACTGACCGTACATAAAGGAAAATATACTGGACGTCTCATAGGTGTGAAGACATCACTATGGAAGAAAATCTCTACTACATTTTTCCTATAGTCACTGAGCTGAGAATTATGGTAAAGAAATTGAGAGGAACGTCATATACTTGATGTGAGGAATATATGGTTGTCATTGTTCGTACGCCGACTACCGCATGTGTGAGGGCGTGGTTCGGTCATCTACATACATGTCAGAACAACAGATGTCTAACCTAGCTGCTTTAAATACACATTCACATAGGAGAAAATCAGCAAAATTTAATATTCGAAGCCAAAATATCGGAAGTAGATAATATTTGAGTCACGATATCAAGAACAATTGTTTTTCTTCTAGTCCGTTCCATTTAGAGGGAAATCACACATGGTATAGATTGAAGTTAGTTAATTTATTTAGTTTTTTTTTTTAAAAAAAAAA